>JAEHOF010000207.1:0-32061 GCA_018257905.1 Gillenia trifoliata
AAACCTCTCTTCCTTCTCTCTCTCTTACAAGAACACAGAATTCTACACCACCCGCTACGACAATTTGGTCAAATCCTTCTTGGAAAGTGGTGGGGATTTTCGCCCCCACCATCTCATGGAAGCAGTCATTTCCAACAAAGAGTATCAAACTCTTGGTGTAGTTGATTGACTCACTCACTCATCCAGTCCCTACTTTGGCATTGGCGTTAGCATTGGCATTGGAATTGGCGGAAGGATGATGTATGCTCTTCTGTGATCTGATCGTTCATTATTTTGATACTTTGGCATTGGCGTTAGCATTGGCATTGGAATTGGCGGAAGGATGATGTATGCTCTTCTGTGATCTGATCGTTCATTATTTTGATCAAGTCTTAGGGCCCGTTTGGAAGGGATTCTAGAAGCACTAGAATCACTTATGGGGAGATGGACATGAGAGGTTAAGTGATTATGGCGGTCCCGGAATCACTTCCAAACTGCCCTTGGCTACAACTAATTTCTAATTACTTGTTGGACAGATTTTAACCCTGCTGCAAAACTTTCTTTTAACGCACTTGTTTGTTCAGAGATGGTCACCGATCGCCTATTATATGTGTAGATGAGCGAAAAGAAAGCCATCTAGATCACATTATGAGTGCTACATAAACATGCATGAGGGTATCCGTGGTTGTATGCACGATCCCGTTTGGTTTAAAAAAAAAATAAAGATGTCTCTTTATTGGGTTGATATTTTGAATATACTTTGTACCTCTTTTAACTATTATTTATTCATAATTTTGTATCAAATGGTTGAGTTTAGAGAAAACCCGAAGTGTTATTTGAGATGGGTTGCGTGGGCTTTGCTGTACCTGTGCAAGATTTGATTTGGGTCAAAGAGAAGTCAGCCCAATAGTGAGCCAGTCAATTCATGCTAGGTGGGGCTGATTTCTTTTTCTAATTTATTCTAGAGCTTCTTTGGACACCCAACTTAGTTTTTGTAATTTCCAAAATTAACCTTTAAAATATATTTGGGTTAATTCAAAACAAAATACATGAAAAAAAAAAACAATAAAAAGATGAAGGGACGAGAGAGCGGTGTTGGGTTCTTCCTCGTCGCTGTCGGCAGTGATAACGAGGGGAGTAAATACAGGAAGAGAGAGCGATGCTGGGTTTGATGAAGGAGAGAGGGAGGCGGAGGGAATGAGGTTGGGTCGCTGAAGGCAGAGGTTGGTGGAGGGGATGGGGTTGGGTCGCCGGAGAAGAGAGTTTGGAGGAGGAGACGATGGTGGGGTTGACGGAGGGAGAAATTGAGGTTGACTAAGATCTGCAATTGAATGTAGGGAAGGGGCGAGTGGGATCATGCACTTGCTGGCCTCTACCTTGGTGCGCAGCCTGATGTTCCACATCATCCAAACTCCGTCGATCCCTTCCGGGTTTGTATTCGCCATCTTTGACATCTTTCAAATTCTTAGCTGCCTGAATGCGAATTGGAGTTTTGGGGTTTGATCGGATTGAAATTGGAAGCCCTTTTTTTTTAGGTTTTTTTTTCTTTCAATATTTTTTTTTCTAGGTACCGCCCAGTAGTCTTTTTTGGTAATTTGACAAGAGGATAAAATTGTGTTTAAACTTTTTGCAAATTTATAGGTGTCCAGAAATCGTTTTTGGGTGTACAAAGAAGCTCTCATTTATTTGGAGCGGTGCTTGTGAAGTTTCCTACAAGGAATTGGACTTTATTCCTTGTTGTTTATGGATTAAGAAAAGAATGAGATATAAATAGTCAATTCATGACAATTAAAAAAGGACCTCCCAGAGCAACACGCACACATACAGAGACGGAGAGAAAAGCCAAGAGCAAGGAGGAATAAACTGGAGTTTGTAGCTTTGCCACAGAAGTGAGCCAAGTTGGAATTTAGGTGTATTATTTTTATGTTTTCGAATTCTATCATGTTTTTTATTTAATTTTATCATGAACTAAATATCTTTCGTTAGGGCTAAGATGTAGCCTAGCCTTGAATACTCAAAGTTTATAGTTATATTAATTTCTTATTATTATTCCATGTTGAGTGTTTGTTACTGTTCTTAATGCTTGCAATTAATTGACCACTAATTGTTCGATTAGAAGAATTAGGTTGAGACCAACAGGAGATATCTAATACATAGCTTCTTGTAATGAATGTCCATGTTTTGAATGAGTGCCAAACATGGACTAACATGACTCATGCAGTTTTTCTTGTGGATATTCTATTGCACGTAAGGGGTTTCAATTATCTAAATGTGTGGCTAGACATAGAGTAGGTTGATAATTAGGAATACAGTTAATATATTCTAAAAGGAAATATTGACGAATTTAGGAAAAATCAATTGTCAACATGGATAGTAATTAGGGTTAATATGCTATCGACTTTGGGTGGGATTGGTTAGGTGAAGTCAGCGCCCTAGTGTTTTATTTATCTTGCTTTATTGTCATTCATCTTTTATATTTACTTGCATTTAGTTTCTTTGCATATCTAATTTTGTCATCATAATCCTTGTTTTATTTATTTTTAATTTAGAATTATCATGATAGTAAATTTAGATTAATCTGATCCTTGTTAGAATGACATTTGACTTAACATTATATTACTTGAGCGATATCGTACACTTGCAATTATCACAACAAGTTTTTGGCGTGGCTGCCTCGGATCGAATTTAATTTAATTTACTTTTGTGATTTTCTTTTCTTTTATTTTTATTTGTTTTATTTATTTTTCATTTATTTTGTAGTTATTATTATTTTGTTTTATTTTTATTTTGGTGCGTTCTCTCACTTTTATTTTATAGTTTCATGAAGGTGAATGGCCGGAGCATTTGAACTTAGTAATTCCAATACTTTTGCTTCCAAGGCACAGTTTGATGCTATTACATGTTAATTGGACGCATTGTTTGCTTTGAATGGAAAAGCACCAACACAAGAAATATGCTCCATATGTGCAGTTCCTGGTCATCCAACCATCTCTTGTCCTTATGCGGTATATTTTTCAGAGTTCGTGCAAGAACAAGCAAATATGGTGAATGCCTATGGACGTCCGGGTAATGATCTATACTCTAACACTTACAACCATGAATGGAGAAGGCACCCCAATTTTTCATTGAACAATACTCAGAATGTGGAAGAGCCACCACCGGGTTTTATGTCTCAAGAGAAGAAAGTAAATTTGGAAGATGCTATTGCTCAATTGACCATGTCTACCACTCAATTCATGAATGCAACGAAAATACAGTTGCAGAATCAGCAAGCTTTTTTGCGTAATTGGAGAAGCAAGTTGACCAAATTGCTGCGATAATGAAGTGAAGAAAGGTCAAGACTATTTCAAGTGAACCCGAAGCTAAACTAATCGAGCAAAATGCGTGCCATGAACAAGACAGTGCCATCACCACACAGGAAGTGAGAAGGAGGTCGACAACAGGTGGTGAACTAATTCAAGATAAAGAAAAGATCGAAAACTCAAAGTTGGAAGACCCTTTGCATGAGCCGACTAGCCAAACCACTTCCGCCAACTGGTTATTCCCTATAGGAATTCAAGTTGTTAACAAGGTGTCGAATATTAAAGTGTTAGAAACAAATTCATCTCCACTAGAAATTTCCAAGTGCTGTGTCTTTAAATCCATTGATCCTAAAGCTCTAGATTCATTTATTCTGCATGCTTCAAAGATCCGCTGGTAGATCACTTACTGAATTATAGAAGAGAGTTTGGAATTAGACAGAAGTGAAGTTATACGTGATCAACTCAATTCCTTTCCAATGGCCAAGATATGCTGGAAGAGATAACGGAAAAAAAGTGAAGAAGAGAAAGAAGTCTCGAGCCTTGAAGTGAAGAAGAAGCAAAAATATGCAGTGCCTCATTGTCTTGTATTCACTTCAAATTTTAAAGCTACAAGGTGGAAAGGAGTACAGAAGATGCAAGAAGTGGTTCCTCATTTCAATGATCCACCATCCTAGGTGTAATCTCGGCATAGTCAAGGCGGGGACTTTAAACAAAGCGCTTGTTGGGAGGCAATAACCCAGGGTACATTCTTTCCTTACTTTTGGTTATTCCGTATTTCCCTTCCTTCTTTACCCATATTGTTCACTGCACGCTTTTGTTGTGGTTTTACATTGAGGACAATGTTTAGTTTAGGTTTGGGGGAGATAATACAATTTTGCTAGATTTTAGGTTTAATTTGAATTTTTTGTTTTTAGATTCAAAAGTTTAAGGTTTTATGTTCCTAAGTGGATAAATATAAAATTCTCACCCATAGGATGTTTTGAACATGTTTGGTTGGACATTGCAAATGTGTTTTGGGTGGTTTTTTTGTTGTTAGAGGCCAAGGAAAAAAAAAAAGCATTTTTGAGTTCATATTTTGGTCATAATCAACCTAGGCTGTCAAATTTAATTTTGAATGTTTTTCAAGCTAATTTGATGATGCCAACATGTTTAATAAGTTGAATATGATGTTTTGGACTAGGTTTGGGAGAGGAATCGGCCTACATTGCAATGAATTAGGGGGTTTAGATGCTCCAAAAGTGAAAAACAAAATTTGATGCAGATTTTTCCAGATTTTTGTCGGTAAAACATTAGTGGTGACGATCTTCACGATTTTTATTCGCTAAAGATCCATTCATATCTATAGCGACTGTTTCTGGGCAATTATTTTGTCATAAGTCAGTTTTTCTTATTTTGGCAGTTTTTCTTGTGCTTTACAGTTATATTAATTTCTTATTATTATTCCATGTGGCTAGACAACGTAGGTTGATAATTAGGAATACAGTTAGTATATTATGAAAGGAAATATTGGGTGAATTTGGGAAAAATCCCTTTGTCAACATGGATAGTAATTAGGGTTAATATGTTATAAACTTTGGGTGAGATTGGTTTGGTGAAGTTGGCGTCCTTGTGTTTATTTATCTTGCATTATTTTCATTCATTTTTCATATTTACTTGCATTTTAGTTTCTTTACATATCTAATTTTGTCATCTTAATCCTTGTTTTATTTATTTTTAATTTGCAATTATCGCGATAGTAAATTTAAATTAATCGATCCGTGTTAGAACAACATTCAACTTATCATTATTTTACTTGTGCAATATTAACGACAATTACCACAACATCTCTTGCTTCCCATCTAGGGGAGAAACTTGGATACAATGAGGACATATATGATCAAGATTCTTGTAGATGGGAAGTAAGAGACACCTTTACGTTGTGATACCGTAACATTTCCCAAAACTTCGAGTATTATGAGAAAAGTCCAAAAAATCTTGAGTCAAACACTACGTAATACTAAGACCTTGAAAAGTCATTTGAAATAGGTCTTTGGTAATGGATTGAGTTTACTCGTTTGTCTTTGTAGGATTCCTACTACTGTCAAATCCAATCAAAAACTAGTGTAAAGCTTCACTACTACTATAAACTTACTCGTTCAGTCTTTGTAAATACACACACACCAACTTGCAACAAGAAGAAAGGAAAGAAAGAAAGAAAGAAAGAGCTCAAATTCGTTTTCTTAGTTCGCGTAGGATTAGGTCTCCAGTCAACCATCGTGGAGAAAAGTAAGTAATTATTTAATATATTTTCTCCACTCTCCTCCCCTCTATCTCTCATGACATCTCTGGCTTAGTTTGGGGTTGCTTTGTGCTTTTAAAAAACTACTTCTGCTTTGTCTTTGAGAGAAAAAGCAATTGTGAAAAAAAGCGGGTAAGTGTTTGAGTAGCAGTAGTTGTAAAAGTACTTATAGCAAAAAACGAGTTTTCAAAGTGTTTGGTAAACTTGTATATAAAAGCTACGTGTTGTGTAAAATGACTAAAAAGGGCATGTTCTTTTTAGTATGTATTATTAATTTAATTGTTTGCCAAAAATATTGGTTAATTCATTACATATACTTTTTTTTTCTTATATTGTTCGTCTTATTTACGTATCCTAAATTTTAAAGAATTATTATGAAAAATTTCTTTATAATATTAAAATAATATACTCATATATAAAGATAATTTAAATATTATCAACTATATAATACATGCATCAACATATTAAAATATCTACAAATTGTTCAATATAAAAATAGTCTAATTAGGTGCATTCATCAAATTTGCGGCTATGCTATTTCTTAATGCTTCCATCTCTTGTGATCCTTAGTCACTTAGTGATTTTGGCCTTCTTCTTCATCATCATCGCTGCTCCATTTGTCTTCCACGTAAAGTGCAAATTTCGGCTATTACCTATCACATTCCCATATTAAACAATAAAAGTATACACAATCACGAGTGCACCCACAGTAAGCACAATTTCTTCCAAAAATAACATCTGAAGATCTGGGGAAAGAATTCTCACCACGAAGATGCAAACCTAGCAATTCGCGAGTTTACGAGATCGAACAAATCCAAACAAACAAACTCACGAGCCCCTGCCAAATCAAACAAACCCATTACAATTCGCCCGCTCCCTGCTCCATCCAACGTACAGTCTGGACATTTTAACAAACACTATGCAATCAAACCATACACAACACACACACACCTTCTTCATACACACAACACACACACATACAACACTTTGCACACATAACACACACACACGCACACTTGCACACCTGACACACACACACGCACCTTTGCACACAACACACATTGAACACACACACACACTACCACACACAACACACACACCTTGCACACACACACCTTGCTTGCTTTGTACACCTTTGCACACACACACACACACACCTTTGCACACAACACATACACCTTCTTTATGAGTTTCCATAGCGGACATACATGATTATTTACTTATCTATAACAAAATTCAATCAAATTAAACCAATCACCCAAAATAACACCAGACAAGATGCTGTTATATCGGTAACCAATAAGTATCCAAAATTTGAAGCATTTAGATTATAAGTTTCTACGGAAATGTGCCTTATATTGCATAACATAAACGGAATGTACGTTTACACTTTTCTCGTGAGTGTTAGAACTATAATTTGGCAAAAAATTATTTATGCGTCAACCTTTTTGGCAATATGTGTACATTGAAAAACATGTATACATGTATAAAATTTCGAACTATGAAAAGCTTCCTTGTATGATAAAAAACAAATTGGTAGGCTGGAAAAAAAAAAAATAAATAACGACAAGCACCAATACAAATCAATTCGTTAGCTAGCTTACGGTCTTGTACTTTGTGGTCATCAACAATAATGAACTATTGAATGGCATCTCTTAGCAGCACCTAGGATTCCAACAACTCAACATGGCATGCATAACAAATAAAATTGCCAAATCGGTGAGGGTGCGGGCAGACAGGATCTGGGAACTTGGGAACGGGATACGAAAGCAATCGAAACCTGACTAATTCGCACAAAACGCAATATGCTTGCTAGAACTTGATTTTGGCTAACACAATTAGTCGAACAATTGTCGTGCAATAAAAAAAAAAGCGCACACTTGGATAAAAGATGAACAA
This sequence comes from Gillenia trifoliata, assembly GCA_018257905.1. Lineage (NCBI taxonomy): Eukaryota > Viridiplantae > Streptophyta > Magnoliopsida > Rosales > Rosaceae > Gillenia > Gillenia trifoliata. The sequence goes on from JAEHOF010000207.1 coordinate 7,459, forward strand.
TTTTGATGATGAAAAGAAATTGATTTTGGCCTTCGTAACAAATAGCAAGAATCATACTCATACTTAAAACCAAAGATGGCTTCGACCTTGATTCATTCTTAGCAAGAATCTCACTTAAAACCCAATTTCCATGTTAACCTAATTCGCCAAATGAACCAAAATGAAGTAATAAAAGCACAGCTGCAAAATGATGATCAACAAGAGGAATCTTAAAAAAATAACCTCGAGTGAAGAAAGAATCGTGATTGGGAATTTAGTCGAACAATTGAGATGCACAAATGCACTTTGACCCTTTACACCTACAAATCTTCATTAATACCCAGATAAACTTCATGAAAAATCATTATTCATAAAGCGAATTGACTTCGCCTGAGCCTCAATGTACGAATATTTTACCACAAAAAATATCCTAGTCGAACTAAACCCGGGAAGCTTAAGTACACATCGAGACTAAGGATATTTGTTTTCAACCATAGCCAACAAGCTTTCTCCCAAGATGTGATTATAGCAAATAAGGATGCATGTTTAGCAAAGAATCTAGAAATTTAATCAAAGAATTCTACATGCCAAGAAAAAATTACTAAAACATAGATAAAATCACACACACACACAAATGTTGACAAGAAAAATAGATACGAGATGAGAAGGAAAAAAAATATGAAGAAAACTTGTACAATAAATTGAACTAATTAAAGAAATAGTGCCGCAATTTAGAGACGTCAAAAACGAAGATGAAAATATTTTCGGAGTCTAAAGTGCTGCTGATAGCTCGGAGTCCCACTTCATAATCTGCAAAGGAAAAAAAAATTAGGGGTGAGAGGAAAACTCAACAAATTACTTAATTATGCAAAGTTGACATAAAATATCAGTGTATCCAAGATACGACCTTTTCATTCGCGTGGGAATTTCTTGAATTTCTTCAAGATCGGTCTCGAGAGACTTGCCGTGAGGTGAAAGCTTCACCTTACGCCATAGCTTTGGCGACGGAGAGAAATCGACGAGAGAGAGGGAGGGAGTGAGTAGCTTTGGGGACGGAGACCAGATGGACGGAAAGGACAAGAAGAAGAAGAAGAAGAAGAAGAAGAAGAAGACGAAGAGAGAGAGAGTAGTTATAAGGTTCGTTTCTGGGAACCGATGTTCAATAAGTAGAATTAGAGGAGTGAGAAAGGATACTTACCACTTTTACGGTGAAGAAGAATCTTCCCAGCTTGATGAGAGGACAGATCGGCGGAGGTGAGGAGGGAGGAGCTCCTGGAGGCTGGGTTTCTCTTCGGTCCCCGTAATCGTTCGGCATGGTTGGGTTCTCGAGAGAAAATATGGGGGTAGAATTGGCATTAAAAATTTCATTAAGTGTCTTTGTTCACTAGCCTCCGGGCCAAAAGCGCTTTCTTGAGAAGCATGGGTTTTATTGCTTAACTTTATTGTTTGTTTTGAGCGATAATTGTGAAAAAAGTGCCTTTTTTTTTTTTACCAAACCACAAATTGGTACATGACTTTTTAATAAAAGTTTGCTTTTAAAAAAATTTGGCCCGACCCCATGCTTGGAGCCTCCCATCTCCTCCCACGCCATTAGGTCCCAGTTAAACGCCCGAGTACAGTGGATTTTGGTTTTGATGGGGCGAATGAGGAAAAGGTCGGAGTAGATTCAATCTCTTGACTTCGTCATCTTTCCAACAACTCGAGACCAACGAAACAACGATTGATCTTCGGCATTAGTCGTTCCTCAGTTATCGTCGATCTCCTTACGATCTTTGTGATTCTCAGTCAATCTTAGGTAGATCCCTTTGTGGATCGTGGTAGAGTCGAGATCGATGTTTGTCGTCGACGAAACCTTTGCGCATGCGCACCTCCATGGCACGAGATAATTCCTTGACACAAACGCGGCATGGAAGAAGTAAATCCCACCACAAAGTAGAATGGGTGAAATTTATTGGCTCTCTTTCCGGTTTCATGGCCGGCGCATGGTTCCTCGGATTTTATAGTACGTCGCGCTTCCAAGTGGACCTCGAAACGGGATTGCATGCTTGAACTTCTTAGAAACTCTCGAAATAGCTTCTCGGTACTAATCTTTGGATGAGCGGCTACGAAGTATGTCTCCTTGTTAGAGGATAAAGATCCACCCTCACGATACAAATTAAGGCAAAACCCTTTCTTCACTCTTGCGCTCAAATGGAGATATCCTGAAAATTTGCAAGAAAACAATGCGGGAATATTTAGAAAACACGTTCGAAAAAAAAAAAAAATAGAAGGCAGCACCGTAGGCGGTCTCACATGGCCTTGGGCTGCCCGACCTGGTGCGGCGAGCACACCTGAGGCCACGGGCCCCGAGCGTGTCTCACTTTCTTTCTCTCTTCGGTGCACTAGGCTAGTGGTCCCGACATCCATCTACGAGTGCGGGCAGAAGCTCGCAGGTGCATCTCTACATGAGGCTTCGCGGGTGCCATTGACCACTGCGGCTCAGCAGGTTGCCACCGGACGCCGCCGCACCATTAGACGGGCTGACCCATTTTATCTAAAAAAAGGCGCCTGACGGCAAGGAAAAGAAGAAGGAAAATTTTTAACATTGGGTGCCGGCACGAATGACGGCGAAAGATGTAAGACACGATTCACTTTCCAATGGGGCATGGCTGAAGAAAATTGGAGAATGGGGTACAATTTTCCATAGTTTTCTCTCTTTCTTGCATGTGGAAAACAAAGTGTTTTAGGTTTATTTAACCCTCTATTTATAGAGAAAAATAAATCCTAATAGCTTTTGGATTCCATCGCTCACGAGACCACACTCCCGAGTCAAAGCTCGAGAATTTAATGTGGTCGGGTTTTATTTTGTAGTGTTTCGCTAAGATTTTCTACACAATAAGGCACTTCCTACGAAGCGGCACAACCGGTGTGGGGGCATTTGTAGAGCCAAAAATAATCCAAAAAATTTATGGGTTGCTACATGGATAATTATTTATTATTGATGAGGAGCACTACATTTGATATTGCTAAAACCAATCATGTATTACTTTACGGACATTTCAAATGTTAAACTAATTTAGTTTAATATAAAGGACATTATTGTTTATAGTAGTCTCATATAAATGTTATATGCTTAAACAGTCAAGGAATATATGCTTAGTAGAATGTAATCTAAACAAGTTAGGTTCATGAGACCATTCTCGATCATAGACATATCCTAAACGTTCTGATGAATTGGATTGCCAATTGGGCATTGACCAGGTCAGATTAAGATCGGTATGTTATGTCTTCTCTCTCAGGGAGAGTGACTAGTCTCGAGTCATTGGTGTAAGCGACACCAAAACAAGCATGTAGGTGCTCAATATAGAATGAGTCCATGAACACGATCAACGATGAGTTTTCATGATCATGTCACATGAGAACTCATAGTTGGGATAATGCAAATTAGTCTACTTTGACTGAGGCATCACGAGTTGTCTTGTGGTGAGGTCTGATCTTTGATTATGTCAAAGTCACCCCATCCGAGGAATTATCTGGCATAGTTGGGGTTAAGCTACTTAGCCATGGAGGCAAGTGAATGCGCAACAAGGGATCTCCTAACCTTGAACCGTTTGAGGGAGAATGCTACATGATATGATTAAGAATCTCGGCAGTATGAATAAGATTTAGGAGATCGTTCAATCATATTCAAAGGGTAATCATATAAGTAAATAAGATGCATTGGATAGTAGACATGAATAAACTATCAAACCAAACAATGTGGTCAGTATTGTATTAGAGAAGGACAGTATTGCATTGCAATCCTAATGAATAGGTTCTCCACCTCTTCGATTGGCTTGGGGTAGCACGGCAGCTCTTTGCTAGGTGTGTCATGGTTTGTGGATGCCCTTTATGAAATTGTATAATCAACTTAGGGAGAATTGAAAGTATGTTCAATTCGAATTGATTGAAAAGGTTCCAATCCTCCACGCCTCAGCTAAAAGGAACCTAATGGATGCATTACAAGAGTAAGGTAGAGTTTGAGACAAACAATGGGAGATGGTAAGAATAATTAAATGGTTTAATTATTTTATAGCGAGATTAATTAATATGTTAATTAATCAAACGAATAAGTTCGTTATAGACCTCGGGTTAGTTTTTTTTGGGCTTCAAGGCCCAATGGGCTTTGAACGTCAAGCCATTGGCTTAAGTTGTATGACAACTTAATGACTAATAATACATTAGGGCCCAAAGAGCCCAGCTGGGCCCCACATGGCCGGCCATTTTTAAGATTGTATGTGTAACAGCTTGCTTTAATTGCAAGTTTGCCCACTGCATTGTGAAAAGGTTATAAAGGAAACTTTATATAACATTTCATACTTAGTGGTTTTCTTTTGGAGAGGTGAGAGAGTTAGAAAGCTCTCTTCTCTCAAGAGGCCGCTCCCTAGAGGAAAATAGCTAGCAATCTCTGCTTCTACCTCTAGGGCACTCATCTTCTCATCAAGGCTCTCCTTGGTGTGGAGACTTAAGAGGTTCCCTACTTTGGGGAACTTGGAAATCCGATTCATCCATCATGCTCCAAGCAAGGAATGAAGGCCCTCTCCATGGTGATGGCCTTTGCTTAGGCAAAGAGAATCTACAAGGTATAAGATTTCTCAACTCAAAATTGTTTAGTTTTGAGTCATGGTTTCCCATATCTACTAGGCTTTGAATTTCTTGGGTTAGAGTTTCGTTTTAGAGTGCATAGAAGCATGTTTCGCCTTTAATTGTTAAATGCATGCTTGTGATGTTTGTAATGAACTCGGTTATCCGCAAATTTCCTTGCACCCCTATTAAAATAACAAAATCCACATTTCTCTCCACACGTTGCTCATTTGTCAGACTACATGAGATGATGTCTACGGTTTCTCCAAACTCTGTGCCCATGGCAAGGAGATAATTATAAGGAAATTAAGGAGGAAATAATTAATTACTAAATTCTCTCTTTATTAGTTTCCTATATGAAAACATATTCCTTTATTCAAGGAATTTCCATCCTATTCAATTAGAATTCTCCGAGCATTATTCCAAGATATTATTTATTTAATTAAATATATCTTTGAGATTAATTCTCTCCATCCTACTGATGATTCTCATTGGCTAGCTGGATGCTGATATATGTCCCGAGATTATTTCCCCCGATGGCCAACCACCTCTCTATAAATAGCTCTCATTCTCTACCATATTCTGGTACGTTTTAGCTACGCAATCAAACCTCACTTAGGTATCGGAGATCCATTTTCCAATCCTCCCTCCCTCCCACTCCTTGGGCGCGCATGGTCTTTGACCTTGATCTTTAGATGTTTTATTGTTTTATAGGTACCACAGTTGAGGTTCCACCATAAAACCAATTGAATAGATGAGGAAAAGCCCAATTACTTATAAGCACATGCAATGCCCCTTCTTTTCTCGATGTGGGATTCATACTCTCAACACGCCTCCTCGCGCATATCGAATTTTCAAGCCTAGCACGTGGACAACACAAATTGGGTGATGTGGAGCATGTGTGGCCATTGAGTTTCACACGTGAGACAACCTGCTTTGATACCATAAGGAAAGTTGAGGTTTCACCATAAAACCAATTTGCAATATGGGGAGTAGCCCAATTACTTATAAGCACATGCAATGTTCCTTCTTTTTCCGATGTGAGATTCATATTCTCAACAACTATAACCATTGATCTGTTCGACACATATGAATAACTAAACAGTCTCCAAATTAAATGTATTTTTCTTGAGATAATATGGAGATGATATTAAAAAGAATGAACGATTTGAACTATAACATTTGTACAGTAAAATGATATCATGTCATCATATAAAGAGGAATGACTCTTTACACGTATGAAACCAAGTATTATCTTTTCCAAACTAATTGCAGTGTTACCTTTTTTTTTCTTTCATCTGTTTGTTCAAAGTGAAAGAACATATCACATCACCCTATGCACGGAGAGGTGCTCTCATGTAATCGCAACTCCACATAACAAACACCTATTAAATCGTTAGAATAATTTTTGAACAAGTGACAAATATTCATTTCACCGATAATGCCATTGAAGTTATACATTAGTTGCAAGAAAAATTCTTTCCTATACCAGGACCACCACACATGTTTGTGTGCTGACAGTAGCCTCTACGTGTTCGGTCAGAAATGTGCAGATTGAAACGAAAATGATCAACTGCAGCCCACTGCAATCACATGGGACATGTCTTAGTCTAATATGATCTTTGTGTCAAATGCTGACTTGGATGATGTTGACTAACAATCATTCCATGAGTTCCAAATTATATGGCATGCTTCTGTTTTCTCTTTGGTTTAACAAATATCTTCCGAAAAAGTTAAGACAAACATTACTTAAACGGGACTGGCTACAGTGCTCGCAAACATTGGATGCTCACACTGATCTCACCCTCCTTCCCCCCCTCTCTCCTCCCTCCTCCCTCCTTTTAATGATGAGATTGGTGTGAGCATTCAATGCTTGCGAGCACTGTAGCCTACTCCTACTTAAACAATTAAACTACTAGTTAGTTCAACCATATGAAATTCAAAATGACTGTGTATATATATATATATATATATGTGCGTGTATATATATATATAGAATGGATGGAGCTGCTTTTCAAAAGATGAGCAGCATCCCTGATTTATTTCTTTCATACAATTAGTTTGGTCGAGGAGGAAGATTAATATTTTTCGAGTGCAAACATAACCCTATTATAATCGCCCCACGGGTATATGAAGACTAAGGAAAACTCATCAATCAACAAAGTCCTTGACCAAAACAGAAGGAAAAAAATCAACAAATCCCGCTAAATAAGATAACCTTTTTGCATAGGAAAGACGTTGCATCATGCAAAAGGAGTCAAATTATAGTTGAGCTGCTAGCAAAGGCTATAATCCAAAAATGCCATTCAACCTTAGCCAGTGGCAAAACCGCCCCAACCCCACTGGGTTGGACCAATCTTTCTCATTAACAATTATCAGCAAAGACAAAGCAACATTAATTTAAATAATACAATAATTTCCACACTAAAAAAATTGAAAAATTGAAAAATTGAAAAATTGAAAAATTGAAAAATTGAAAATTGAAAAATTGGAAATTGAAAAATTGAAAATTGAAAAATTGAAAAATTGAAAAATTGAAAAATTGAAAATTGAAAATTGAAAATTGGAAAAATTGAAAAATTGAAAATTGAAAAATTGAAAATTGAAAATTGAAAATTGAAAATTGAATATACAAGGGGACTTGACCACGCCATTTGAAGCGCACATTGCATTTGTTGTGAGACGCTTAGTGAAGGGGCGCAGGGTTAATAGAGAATTCATTAACTGAGTTTACGCGAATATGTAATTCATATATTCCACATACCAGGTGCCTTTATTTATAGTAATAGAAGTACAAGTACATTAGGAAACTAATCCCATACATAATGGGCATCCTTAATCCATATCTACCTAGGATTTACACAATCACATTTAACACATGTTATATTTTATCTACAACACTTCTCGAGCGCAAATACTCAAGTAGATATCATCGCATCGATCTTCAGGATGAAAGTTGATGAAGTCGCCTCAGAGGCACGTAGAGGGAGAACACTCGAGTCTCCACATAGTGAAATCCTGCATATAAAAAGAATAAAACTCTCACAAAACCTGGCTATGGTAAAACCTACTCGACACAAACCCATAGTTCAGGAGAAAAGTGAGTTAATGCAATGTCGATACTTAACATCTTCAAGACGTAAGTAGTGTTGAAAACACACAAGGTATGACCACCTGCACGGGTGCCTCGTTAAAACCTAGTCGTGCAACAAACCCAATGGGAAAAAATGATCCCGATCGGGGAGGGAAAAAGAGTACATTAAGGTCATGAGTATACTTCAGATACTCCCCAGTTCGACGAAACTCCCCCGAGAACTACAAGCGTAGCAAATGAGAAAATTCCACATACCAAATCCTCGAACAAGCTTCTTCAAGAATGACTTCGTGAAGAGGTCTAAGAAGGTTGCCCTCGGACTGTGATATAAGTTTGACTTCAATCTTCTCGATGCTCATGTCGATATGATGTAGACGCACATGCTTGGTGTTGACTGGATGTATCATGTCTCGGTCGTATACATGCGGCGTTGTCTTCATAGATCGTTGTTGGAACTCAACAAAGGATGAAGAATTACAGTGTGCTTCCTAATATGCTCCCATGTACACGGGGTGGCTTGTATATGAAGGGGAGCCTCGAAGACGCCGTAACTAAGGTCTATTTGGTTGACTTCAAGATATTGCGGTTCCTAATTCGTGAAAGACATAATCCGTTTGGAAACGTGCCTTGTGCGAACAGACGGATAGTCCGTGTCATGATCTGCCAAGGTAAGCATCACTCGATAACCAAGGGGTCAGGTTAATTCCCGATGCGTAGGACAGAATAAGCCCAAACTGTGAAAATCTGAAAAACGCTCTTAACACCTATTTGGTGGTAGTTGTAGGCTAGGTTGCATTCACCAAAAGATCAACAATAAACGAGATGTCATGCATAATGCAATGAGCTACACAATAAAGCGCTAATTGAACTTAGATATAGAACTTCAAGTTCCACAACCTTTTCAAGGATCTCATTTGCATCAGCTTATGAATGGTCATGGGTGTACTCAAAAGCAACACCTTCCTCGGGTGTAGTTCGATTGGTGGACCGTATCACCATCCGAACTTTGCTCAAACCGGCTCGAAACATAAACGAGTTTTTCCCAAGATCTTTCATCTCAAAATTCCGACTCTGTGCGAGGCGCTTTCAAGCTCTCTAGAGTCTATGAGATTTATGGCCATCGTACATAGACCTATAACCTAGCAAATTCCAAGCGAGGTTAATGCAGGGGCATAGTTTATTCACATATCCCTAACTCGATCAAATATTCACTTAAACGCGTATACTTTCACATCTCGATTGTTCCAACTGTGAAGTGAAAGCCTCAATTCACAGAGAGGGTGTTCGTGGTCTAGAACTATTTGGACTTACTTCTATAAGTTCTCTGAACTATATATTTCCGTATCAAGATCCCTATAGATACGTTTACAACCACGTGCATAAGCCGTATATTTTAGCTCTTTTCGAAACTACCAACCGATATGTAGTGGAACGTTATAACGCTCCATTACGGGGAAATAAGTCACCTCGTGAATCAATCTCGTATGCTTAGAGAAACTGTTTCGCCATGGCGTGCTTCAGACACTATTTCATTTTTCTCATTTCGATTCCTTACGAAAAACCCACTTGTAGCAAACGGGCTTCACATGTGAAGTGTGAACCACAGCCCAAACACTTTACGCTAAGTAAGTGAACTGTTCATTCGATTGCTAGTTTCGCTTGACCAATCAGCTTCTACGCCGACATTCATCAACGGAACGCAATGATATCGCTGCCACTATTTCTGTAGCTACCATATACGTGAATATCATCGATGATAATCTCATTCCAATTCCATTAACTCATCCATGCATGCATAATGGACCAAGACTACAGTCTCGGATAATCCGGATTAATTTCATGGAGGTGGAATGGTTGATAGCGAACGAGAAGGGGATTCATTTTGTGCCATACTTCCACTTCTAGGGAGGTGAATCTTCGAACCGAATGATCTCACGCGCTTTCCGTGCCGAACAGATTGATTGGCTAGCCGTTTAGCGTACTCAGGTCGCCCAACAGCGCTAAACCGGCCCTTCAGTATGTACACCTTCGGATAAGCCAACACGTCCGCTAGGCACGCCTATCCTGCGGTGCATGTTTGCAGTCAAGGCGGGATTCGGCTACTTTATCTAGATAAGAGAAAGCGCCTGGAGCAATTTACCAAAATCTAGAATATGGGGATCGAGATGAGACATAGTGTGGAGACGCCCACTATAATTGCTATTGCTCTTCGTGAACGCTGGACGCTTCTTATCTCCCCCTAACGGGCGGGAAGACCGCCTCATCGGCGACAACCGCAAAATGGCAGAAAGAGATCATGCGGCAAGGGCTCTAAAGAGCTAATTCGAAGGGAGAATCACAATCGACAAAGATTCACATCCTTCTTTGAGGACCCATATTGGTACATTGCGCGCGCATTATGGCGTAAGGTGCATACCTAAAATGCGAATACAAATGATCGTGTTCACTCAGTGAACCAATTGTAACGCTTATAAAGTATCACCGGCAGTACTGGTTTCAGCGACTTCAACATGGCTGCATACAAGATTGCATAGCCCTAGGCAGAACCGAAAGCTTGGTGCGTCTACTCAAGGTCCCAAGCGATCAATTGATAATGCGCTTTATGATCGTCACGAGGTCATAGGGGTTGAACATGGGGAATTCAATGTCTAATTTCAAACCCAAAAACATGCAATACTTATCTCCACTGTTCGATATAAACTCTCCCAGCATTATCCAAATACCTTCAGACTTTATGGGACAATTGTGGTGGTGAGCCCTTAAGTGTTAATTAAGCCAGGAGTTTAGCAAAGAATGTGTATGTGGACAGACATGTGACCATTGTAATGAGCATTTCCAACCAAACCATATTTACATGGTCCCATTTTTGGTTGGATAAGTCCACATTATTCCTTCAATCCATCAGAAAAGAGGGTTATGTAGTAACTTTTGCTAGGATGATGTAAAATCCAATTTCCCCAACGAGCAAAGCTTGGCAAAGTAAAAGTCAGCACAAAATCCTTACTCGTGGGCAGATGTATTGTGTAAATATATTGCATCGTGTTTTGACCTGAATGTTCCAACGGTCGTACAAAGCAAGTAAATCACTAAATCACTTACCGCAAGCCACCTATATGTGGCATGTCCTACTTGGGAGGTAGCTCATTGGCCCTAAAACATAGCTTCAAAGCCTATATTTTAAGCAGATGCAAAGATACGCTACTCTATTTTCTACAAAGGGTTTTATGATCATTGTTCAATATCCTTATAACTCAATGACGTTTCTTCCCAATGAGAATATAAGTCTCTTTAATAGTAATTCGCACTACATTAATACAACGAGGTGCGTGCACATTGCCCTTAATCAAAGTTAGGTAGACCCGAATTGTTAGAGGGGTGATTTAGGTATGAAGTTAGTGCGTGCATAGTCGCACGCCCATCCGCATAAACTAACTTCCCCCACATTTATATTCTTTATCACATGTTAATTGAATTCTACTACATGTATAAGAAACATGATTCAATTAACTCATATTCGAGGACAATATCCATAATAATATCCAAAAATTTAAAGAAATACCAAAACAATCATCCAAACAAAAAGGAAAATTGTTCAAAACTTAAACCAAAAGATAGGGGTTTTCGCCAACAGGCCTTCCATGTCAAAATTTTGCTTTTCCATATGTGTTAGGTGGCAAAAATTAGTCTCACGTATTGATTACAGAATGGTACTCATCAACAACATTGGTAGGGGCACAAATAAGTGCATAGCCACGATCTATTCCATCAAAATGGAGGTAGATTTTGCACGGCTTGAGGTTCTGAATACCGTCCCTTATTCTTGGAAGTTTTGAGTCTTAGTTGCTAAGGGATCACATGTTTGGTCGTGATGCTACCCTCTTGGCTGGACCCCCGATTCTACCACTATTCAAGACTCTCCACCAAGAAGGAAGAGTAGATTCGTAGGGCTCCTCTCACGGGCGCAGCCTTGCCTCATGACACCTCTGGGCCGGAACAGCAGCAAGACCATCGGTACATCCCTACCGAAGTAGGGCATGCCGGCTCGGTAGACTTCACCGAGACTGCCTATACTGCTCTCAGACTTCATTGGTTGCCCAGGCTATTCGCAGGCTCCAAATTGCCGGGATCACACTGCTCGGCACCTGTTCGAATCACCGGGGCAGCCGCTTGATCGGTTGTGCTTTTCAGCCGAGCAAAAGTGGTAGTATCGATCCGAGAATTTAGTGAACCTCCACTCTCTAAGCGTGCTTCTTCGTGGAGCATTTCACGAGAGGTATGGAAGGACGAAAAATATTCACAAATAAAATTCAATCTGATTCCTATAAACTCTTAATTTGTACCTATTCACCGAAGCAGTTCAATCACGTCAGGTCGTGGCAAGATATGTCTTGGGGTTTCTGGCAAGGTGTGTCTTGCTTAGACAAAGTGTGTGTCTTGCTTCGGGCAAGATCATTCTTGCATACTAGAACGATCCGTAGAGTGAGTCAAAGAGCCATGGAATCCTCACATCAGTGCTTCCATTTACAATGCTTGCATAAGTCTTCGGATGAAGATCATGACGCGAGGCTTATTTAGCTCTATCCACGCTATTGTTGGCTTCCTAATGTTTCTCAACTTCTCAAAAGAGTCAAGGAGCCGCACAACTTGTGCCTCCATACAAAGTAGTTTCTCGTTGAAACTTCCATGTTAGTGAAATTGAACTTGTTACTGGCTCGGAAATCCAATTTGATGGAGTGAAACAAGATTGTGGCTGGTGGTTATGGGAAATAAAATCTCCATAATCATAAAAGCTAGAACATTCGGTTCTTAAGACATGGTTTGGTTTAAATTTTCATGAAAACTACGGTTTCATGGGTATTTAATTTTTAAGGAAACTCTTGTGTTTCATGGCACTCTATTCAAGCTCGGTTCGAATTTATGAACTGTTCATATATACCGCAATCAAACGCACATATAGAGCAAAATAAAAATAATAAATTTGAACATATATTGTGAATGCAGTAGGAATATAGGTCTACTGACCTTCAGTTTGCAAAAAAATATGACCCAAATAATTTTTTAAAGGGTCGTAATGTGAGTCAAGAAAGCCTCAGCCCCCTTTTATTTTCTCACTGCCGCGCAAGAAAATAAAGAATAAAAAAATTATGGACGCAGGTGAGCCCAACAAGGTCGGGTCCAGCGCCCACACCTGGGCCGTGTGAAGAAAGACAAAGGCAGAGTCGCCATGCACCGGCTACAGCCCTCGGATTCACTGCCCATCGCGACTAAGGGAGGCGGCCGAGAAGAAAAACAGGGGCCCAATAGCCTGGTCCAGCCGCGTCGGAAGGAGCGAGCCCACGTCGGGTCAGAGGTGAGCGGGCCGAGAGGTGTGCCAAAGCGCCCGGGGTAGCTCTACCGGGAGTCACTGCTCCTACCGGGAGCCACTGGGGTTTGCTACTGGCAGTCGATGTCTACTGGGCCACAGGCCAAGGCAAGCCAGTTTGGCCATTCGATTAGGTTTTTTTTTTTTTTTCTTTATTTTTTCAAAACGAAAAAATTTTTCTAAAGAATGTCCAGCTTTTTCGTAACGAAATTTGATGTTTTTTGTAGAAAATAAAAAAACAACAAGAAAAAACCCTTAATTTTTCCTTCGCTCACGATCATCAATTCACTAATATATTTCCTCGGGGATATATTAAATGTCGATAACACAATATTTGCGTAAGATCAATAATTCTTTAAACGCAGTAAAATTGGGTTATGCATCATGGTGAAGGTTCATAATCAAAGTTCGATAAAATATCGCTAATCGACCGTGGTTTTAGAAGAACCTGGATTAATGATGATGATGGTTGAACAATTTGTTTGCAATTGCTTTCAATTCGATTTCCATCGTCAATGCGCTGGAATCTTGTTCAAAACAGGGAAAAATTGAATCAATAGCAATATATTAATTCAATAAAATAATAAATCAAAGTAAAACTATTGAAATTAATACTCCCCATGATTGAAGATGGCCAAAACTCCGTATAATTCTCTTGAGCGCAGCCGAAAGAGCGTGTCGATAACGTGTTGTTGTGGACAGCTTTTTAGTGAAGGAAAAAGGCAAGAGAAGAATAGAGAGAATTTGGTGAAATCAGAATAGATGTGGAATACGTAATTCATATATTCCACATACTGTGCCTTTATTTATAGTAATAGAAGTACAAGTACATTAGGAAACTAATCCCATACATAACGGAATATCCTGTCCATATCTACCTAGGATTTACACAATCACATTTAACACATGTTATATTTTATCTACAACAACATTTTATTATTGCATGAACTTAGAGAATCCCCAAATAATCAAACCATTCACTTGCAGACGTACTCCATTGAACTATGACGCACGTTAAACGACTAAGATTCATCGTGGCCTACCGCAAATTAATCAACTATCTAATAAATGTACTACTGGAATGGTACGCACTACCTGATTTTTTCCAAATAATTGTGCCAAAGTGCCAATCATGCACCCACCGGCTGTCTCCTTGAAAACTTGTACCAACTTTGTTTTGCATTTCATGAAGAAAGAAATTCTAGCCGCACATTGTAGTTACTTTATTATTAACTTCCTGTCGAAGGAGTAAAGTAATCAATCATAGATGCATAATTGTTAGGAATGAAGATGGAAACAAATTTCGATCACATGTTGTATTATATATAGTAGAAGATTTTAACTTAAATGTCTAGTGGTTCTTTGACACTTCTGTAGTAAAAAGTCACATTTGCTGTTGTATTAAAAAGTCACATATTTGCTGTCAATCTTAAATTAATTTACGTTAGACGCTATGCAGATTACATATTTATACAAATTTTACTATTAATTATTAAAAATAATAATTAAATTCGCTGGTGAACACGTAATACTTGTAAGTATTCTAATCGGATCTTTAAATCTTAACTACGTTATGCTATCATTATACAAAAATAAAACCATGTCAGGTAGCATTTATTTGATAGGTGGATGCTAGACTATAGTGCTAATTACATCGTACATGCAAGATAATACGACATAAACACTTAGGAGAAATGATGAGTCTGAATTCAATTAATTAACTAATTCATTTCGAAACTAGCTACTAACTAGTTCAATATTTTGGCCTCCTTTCCTACGCAAGTGAAAAATAATGATTTGAAGTTAAAACTCAATGGTAGTTGACGAGTGACAAGACGTCGGCTAATTACATATTTAACGTGCATGGACGACAACTAGGGTCAGATCCGACGTTGTTTAGACATTCACATGGTTGCTTTATAAACTCGGTCGGCTAAATGGCGCTGCTGCTAGTCATACGGTCTCTTCCGTGACCTGCAAATAGATATAATGCTGACAAAGATATCTCAGTCATACGTATCAAGCCTTGGAACAGACCACTAATTCCTGATCATGCATGAAAGCATCTCTAGTCCCTAGTCCTTTTTTTTTTTTTATTTTTAAAAGGACCAATACGTATTAAATTTGGTCATGTACTCACATTTTTAAAAATCAATTTAATCTTTTTTTTTCAACATTGATATAATGGACCACATCATCAACTTTACTCCCAACAACTCCTTTTCAATTTCTACATTGAGTTTTGGTTTCAACCCTGCAAGAAGTCATAATTCTACACTTTATTTGCAATAACGTTCACGATATAATATATCAAAGAATGAGCTTACGATTCTCATGCATGCAACCTATAAAATCATCCTAAAATATATGTATTAATTATTTGAGAATTTCTAACAAGGTTACATTATTGGGTAGAGCTTTTCACACTCACAACACAATTTTTCTTCACTCATTCTCTCTTGTTTTTATCTACTAAATCTTTTAAAATTTATTTAATCCTAATACTAAAAGGAAAAAAAAAATATACAAATAAAAAAAAAAGGTGCAAAAATCAAATTTTACCTATGCTTAATAATTTTCCACACAAGAATAAAGCAGTCTCTTGACTTCTACCATTTAAATTCCTTCTTATCATGTCACATGTCATAGTTTGTTTTCCTTGGAGGTCATTTTGTTAACTTACTGAGGATTTGATTTGGACCAACCAAATAAATTTGTGAGTGGAATGGGAAATCGAAGCATCACACACATATTCTTTTGTATCCAATGATAATATTTATATTGCATCTAGAGTTTAACTAATACATTGTTTGTTGAAGTACATGTATGAAGACTGCTCAGTGAGTCACTGACTTCCTTTTATTATTAAATTCACACAAAACACAATGGAATGGAAGGCTAGCAAGAACTAAGAAAAGGAACTTATTAATTGATAAAGCCTGAGTCAAATTGTTGGCTCTGATAAAACAAAGAAATACTTTGTTTTCTTCTCAATAAAATACAGGAAGGAAATTTTATGTCTAATAAAGTTAAAGAGTCACTTTTTCTCGAATTCTTTAAACATTTTGCATTTTGTTTGTGATTTCCATTTGCATTAATTATATCTTTAATATTATGCTAGCATCGCAGCCTCTAGCGTGACTTCTATTTACTTAGAGTCATTTCAAAGTTTTTAAAATAATTAAAGCTGCTTTTTAAAAATTTGCTTGGCATTAAAATACTTGAACCGGGCTTTCTCGCAAGAAGCATATAACCGGTACTTCTTGTATGAAGTACTTCAAGTGTTTTTCAAGATTAACTTACATTTTTACTAAAGATTGGTTCTAAAACATTTTTGTCAAAAGGGCTTTCTGCACTGCTTTAAAAACTTTCAAACGAGCCCTTATAAGTTGGATGGCTTATATTCAATTATCACAAGTTCGACATTTCATCACGGATGACTCATTGTGTGAGTCAAATATCATTAACTTAATATTGTTGTATCAGCAACACAAAACCTTAATAATATATTTGCTGATAAGATATGCATCAATTTTCATTTTCGTATTTTGTGATAAACACGTATCCATGACTACTTTAAACTATATATATATATATCAGCAGATCATATGAATCATAACCCATTTTTTGTCCAAATCTAAACCTAAGCCTAGACAAGGTATGTGATGACTAATGACATGCCTTTTCAAAATGCCAACACTTTAGTAGTCTTGATATTTTCATACATAATTTCCATATTTGAATTTTAAGACAAATGATAGCGATTTTATTATAATATAAGAGTTGAGTGATGAAGATTAGTTTATATAACACATGAGAAAGGGAAAAAGTGTGACCACAAATTCTAAGGGGCGGTAATTGCTTTTGCAACTTTTAATTTTATGGTCTAATCAAGATGATTTAAAAGCACCATATTGTATTATATGTTGTTAATTGTTCCAAAATAATAGAGTAAGATGGGCTCGCCTATATTTGTGTGCAAAGTTCATATGAGTGGCAATGGCTTACCTTTTCCTTATTGTAATGGCAAAATAGTTGGAGACCAATTTATATGGAACGCAGTTTATCATTGCAGTAGCAGCCCGATCCAATAATATATTATCATACGAAGGTGTTTCGCATACGACAACGTATTATCAATCGGTAACACAACGCGATGTGCTGAACTCAAGCTTCGTGGGGTGCTTCATTCTTAAATAGTCGCACTCATCATAAACGGCATCAAATCATACAAAAAGTTCTCCAAAACCAGAAAGTATCTGGTGCTGGAATTTACATGCCAACCAGATGTATATCCAGATATACGTGTATAGAGATCCACTTCAAAGCGAGACAATGATTGACTCAGGCGCTGATTTGGCTTCTTAAGAAAAAACATGAAATTCAACAATTTCTTCTAACTGGTGCTTATTTTTCGAGTTGATATTCATTTATAACTCAAAAACACGAAATATCTCAAATATTTTTTCGATATAAGCCAAGCTATAAGTTTATTCTTTTCCAACTCAATCACTCGGTATAAATTAAGTTTACTTGTTTATTGTCTATAAATATGGACCATTGATTAGATTAATTTCCACATCAACTTGTGGTTAAGAATTATACTCCAACACAATCATTGACAACGCACTATCAGAGAGAATTAATGTGTTATCCCTAAAATAATAAACTATTTTATTCATGAACCGTATTCATTAAGAGATGACGAGAACACAACACACTTATTTGGAAAATCCAATCATGAAATAGCCGACGTATCATCTGGGGCTGATCGAGGACTGGAACATGCTCGAAGTATAACGCGGCCACTGGTATATAAACCCACCAACCTCCCTTCGAAAGCTCCTGCTCTTTCTTGCGTACGATACTCCGCTCGTTTCTTGTTGGGTTTTGGCTTTTCAGAGCTTTCCTCTTATCTCTCAGATTCGTTGGGTAGGTAGGGAAATTGTTTGAGCTAACGGTTGATTCTAATGGCGGTGGTGTGAGCTGGCTGAGCCTCTTTGTTTGCTTCACCATTAAGCTTCTAATTAGTTAATTAACCCTGTAATTAACCTTCAGTCTCTGTGAATTAATTCATACTAATTGGACTTTTGATTCATATGATTGTTCTCAATTTTTTGGATTTTTTCAGACAAAAGTTTGAGGCTTTGATAAAGTTAATGGCTGGAAAGGGTAAAAAAGGCCCAAACTTTGTGTCCAAAACTAAACCCTCAAATTATTTCCTTGGCTTCTGGGTTTTGCTTTCTGTATCAGTTTTGCCTCAAATTTTTAGATTTACCAAAAAACCAACATGCAACTCACCTGGGGTCTTAAATTTTTTTTCCATTGATGGTATCTTTTGTTTCAAAAATTATGATTTTTTGACTTCTAGAATAAAGAAGAAATTTGAAATTTTGATCTGATTGATGATTATAAATATAAACTTGATTTTTTTTTTTAATTTTATCTGATAATTTGTTAATTTGTTGTTCTGATCATGTATGTATGCCAATGCTATGGTGTTTTGTGTTGTGAGACAGTAGTTGGGCAGGCAGTCATCAACCATGACGGTCACACCGCAGATTTCGATCAATGACGGGAACCTGGTGGTTCGCGGAAAGACCATTTTGACTGGGGTTCCAGACAACATCGTACTCACACCAGGTTCCGGTGTCGGGTTACTGGTTGCCGGCGCTTTCATTGGCGCCAATATTCTCACAGCAAAAGCTCTCCATATCTTCCTCATTGGGGCTTTAGAGTAAGTTGCTTTATGTTAATACGTTAAAGTTTAGAATCTTTTAGATATGGTAAATTTAGTTGTAAATGGAGATCGAGAAAAGTGCAATGATTTTTATATGCTTTGAATGTTAATTTTTCGAAAATGATGGTAATTAGTATCGTTAAGTGATCGATAGATTCCGTTTCATGTGCTGTTTTCGATTCAAGTTGTGGTGGATGACCTAGAGGATGGGGACATGTGGGAAGGATGTTCCATTGAGACCCAATTCATGCTTGTGGAGAGCAAAGGTGGTGGTCATGTAGGTGAAGAAGACGATTCTTCTCCTATCATCTACACCGTGTTCCTGCCTCTGCTTGAGGGCCTGTTCCATTCTTGTTCTGCAAGGCAACGAGGAACGAAGTCGAGGTTTGCCTTCGAGAGTGGTGTGGGAGAGATTATGGCCATGAAAAAACAAGTATTTGGTGTAGGCTATATACACCTTCCCTGCCTGTCATTCCATTATTTAAGGCCACTTCTTCCTGTTAATCAGCCCCATCTTATGAAGACATGAACATTCTGAAAATGTGAGGTGGAGCTGTCATTAATGCCAACACAGTCGGGCTGGAGAAACCACCCGTTAATGAATACTAATCAAATGGACTGGGGCAATTGAGTTTAAAGCATTTGTGGGAAGAAAAAAACAGAAATCGAGTTCGAAAAAACCAAAAACAACTCTTTTTGTGGTGTGTGATTGGTTTTGCAGGGATTCTGCTGTTCAGACTAATCAAGGCCAGTGCCTCATTTACATGCATGCTGGAACCAATCCATTTGAAGTCATCAACCAAGCTGTAAAGTAAGTCCTTAATTTTCATTTTTAATGACTTTCTTGTGTTCATTGTAAATCTGGTGATTAATATCTAGTTTGCCATAATACGATTATGCTAATGCTTGAAAAGGTAAACAGTTTGGTCTTGATTAGCATAATGTCTTTGCTTTTTAGTTTTTTTGTATTATGACTCCATGTTTTTCAATTTCATTAAACAGGGATGTGAAAAACACATGAAAAACTTTTGTTCATCGAGAAGAAAGCGGTAAGGCCAGCACGTATTGTAATTGGTGTTCTGCAATTGAATGACGGATTGGCAAACGCTTTTAATGAATCTAATTTTTCATCTTTCGTGCATGTAGTTGCCTTCTTTCGACTGGTCGGTATTGGTGTGTTATGGGATGCCTTTACACTGATGTCACAGCTGAGGGTGTGGATCAAGGCCTGAAAGGTATTAAGACATGATATCGTATATAACTTGCTCTTTACTGTAACTTGAATCTATCATCAAATTTATTAAATCACTATTTTTTGTTTTGTAATGATTGTAGCTATCGAAGGGAGGAACGCCCACTTGCTCCAATCGTTGATGACGGTTGGCAAACAGATTGAAAATAAAGTCAAGGGATTCTGATGTTAAGCTAAACAAGAAGGAGCACAGTAACGCCTCTGTCTTATTTCTCAATGTTAAAACGACACGCTTTTATCATTTTTCATACTCTTTCTTCTTTCCATGTTCTGGCGGGCATGATTGGCATAGGACGTTGCTATGATCTTCTTTTTGTCGCTCTCTTACACGCAGTCATTCGTTGTTTTTTTGTTCCAAACATTGCTGCTTGGTCTATCTAGTTAAAGGAGTTGGTTAGTTAATGCGTAGTATGTTAATTGCAGGTTTGCAAGTAGGTTGACAGGAATCAAAGAGAACGAAAATTCCAAAAAGAATGACCACAACAATGAGCAAGTCTCTGGCCTGAAACACGTTGTGATGAAGCAAGCAGCATCACAATGTGAAGTAAGTAGTCCTGCTGATTTTTTACTTTCTTGGACTAGCAACGCTCCGCTGTTCTTTTAGTAACTTTTTAGATATAATTTTTTCTACTTTAGATGCATAGTAAAGTAATCCTAGGATCTGAGAATCCATTATTTTTTGTTCTTGAAAAATGGTAGGTGATAGTAGAGATGATGTGAGAATCATGTTTGTTACGATCTTTAGGAGTTATAACATGAAATCAATTACCGATATTTGTGACGGTGAAGAGTGGAGTGATCTGAATAATTCTCAATGGGCTCATGGGCTTAGTTTGTAACTTTGAATAAAATCTAACTATATCAACAACAAACAATAAACTTTTGTCAAATTTATTGGGATGCTAGACTGTGTTCTGCTTGACGTTTTCTGATGGTTTACCAATATTAGCATTTATATTCGTGTTATTTCAGAGTTTTGCAGGAAGTAGTATTGTTACTCATTAATCGAATTTATGTTTTTGCCAAGTACACAGATTTGTGTATGTATGGCATGCTCTAGCTGGGTACTGGGTGGAGTAAAACCAGTTGCTACTGGCATGGAACACTATGACACTTTCTTTAGCATACCCAGTGACGTCCCCTGGTGTAGAGGGCAACCAACCAGACATAGTTATGGACAGCTTATCTGTTCATAACTGGTCTCACATCCAAAAGAAAGTTTTCAATTTTTACAATGAGCTTCATTCCTACTTGGCTTCTTGTGGGAGTTGATGGCGTTAAGGTTGATGTTCAGAACATCATCGAGACTTTAGGGTCTTGGTCATGGTGGTAGAGTTTCTCTGACCGCAGTTACAACCAGGCACTTGAGGTCAGTCGCCCGAAACTTTCCTGACAACGGATGCATTGCTTGCATGTGTCACACTGATGGGCTCTACAGTTCCAAGCAGACTGCTGTGGTCAGAGCTTCTGATGACTTCTACCCCGAGATCCTGCTTCTCTGGCCACACGATTCATATCTTCTGTTGCTTATAACACTCTTTTCCTTGGGGAATTCATGCAACCTGACTGGGATATGTTTCATGTAAGTAAAATAATTACGCATTTTCTATCTCCTTTTTTAGTTCTCTCTTTTTTTTTGCCTTGGTACTGTTTGGATTTTTTTCCCTTTTCTGGATGATGATTTATGGAAACCTAGAGAGCCATTTCTCAATGACCTGAAATTAGTCTGTTCATGTATTGCTCATTAAATTTATAGTTAAAATATAATTGTAAAATATGGTTTACTGATGCATGATAGTCTATTCTACTTCTTGGTGGAGGCTTGAAACGCCTATATTTAAGCTTGCTCAAGATTTACAATTGCAACTTGCAAGGATTATCTGCAATCGCTTTGTGTAGATTATAGATTACCTCTGACATTCAGTGTCACGGCTTATTTGGAATAAAAGTTCATTTTTATAATATGATATTGATGAAAGAATCTTCCTTTTGCAGAGTTTACACCCAGCGGCAGAGTATCACGGTGCAGCTCAGCGTTGGTGGATGTGCAATCTATGTTGTGGTAATGCTATGCACCAAAAAAATTATTCTATTTGCCACTTCAGGGAAGTAGGAGTTCTAATGTACAATTGGTATTTGTCTAAACAGTGAAAGCCAGGTAATCACAATTTTGACTCTTCTGAGGAAGCTGGTCCTCCCCGATGGATCTGTCCTCCTCGTGCTGGGTTACCTGGCAGGCTCATTTCGTGATTGGTGCTCTTTGCTGATCCAGCAAGAGACAGACCAGGTTCAGTTTCTGTTTCTTCTCAATACTTCCCAAGTTATGTGGTTATTATTAAAATTTAGATATCTGAGTAAAGCTCATGTGAATAATTCTCTTTGCAGCTTGCTCAAAATATGGAATCTCAACAATTGCTCTGGTGTGATTGGTGTGTTTAACTGTCAAGGTGCCGGTTGGTGCAAGATTGAAAAGAAGACACGCATTCATGATAACTCTCCGGGTACCCTCAGTGGTTCTGTTTGTGCCACTGATGTTGACGCCATTGCTCAAGTTGCTGGAGCTGATTGGAATGGAGAAACAGTTGTTTATGCTTATAAGTCAGGTACCACTACTTTCTGACAGAAGCGAGTTCGAAAGAACACTTCTGAGTGCCATGGAAGCAATCAATTCTGATATGATTAGAGTGGGAAAATTTTAAGAAGAAATCTACCTAGCCGTCACGAATTGTAACATTATTCTCATAGTATTTCCGTGGTCTTGAGGTTTCTAACGATGTGAACCATTATTGACTGTCAGGAGAGGTGTTTCGGTTGCCAAAAGGTGCTTCAGTGCCTGTGACGCTTAAAGTTGTTGACTATGAGGTTTTCCATTTCTGTCCTCTCAAGGTTAGTCTTGCTATCGCCAACATTTATTTGAATGTGAAATTCCAATCATTGCAAAAGGATTCACTAACTTGTATAATTTTGTATATTGTAGGAAATTACATCCAACTTGTCATTCGCACCAATAGGCCTACTTGACATGTTCAATTCAAGTGCTGCTGTGGAGCAGGTTGAAATCCATTTGGCTTCTGACAAGAAACCAGAGCTTTCTATTGGAGAAGTTAGCGAGAACCCATCTCCAACTGCAACAATTGGTCTCAAAACCAGAGGATGTGGAAGGTTTGGAGCTTACTTTTCCCAGCGTCCGCTCAAGTGCGCTGTTGACAATGCTGAGACCAACTTCGAATATGACTCTGCATCTGGATTGATGACGATTACCATCCCGGTCCCGGAAAAAGAGATGTACAGATGGTCAGTAGAGATCCAAGTGTAAGTAGTCTGATCTGATATGAAGAGTTTAGCTGTTAGGACATTGTCTTGCATCTGAAGAGATGGATGTGTCTGGTTTCTGGTTAGCGAGATGGAGGGAGAGACTCAGCTGCCTGGAAAATAATCATTATTTATGTTGCTATGAAAGAGTGGCTAACGTCCTAGTGTTCTGATTTCTCTGTAATAACTAGAGTAGCCAATAATCTTTTCTGCTCTATCCCGCGTTTCCTTCTTTTATGTTTTTCTTAAAGACAATCCATGCAGTTGTTGCTTGGTTGGTTAAGCATTCACTTTTGCACTCGAAGTTTTGAAATCACTTTGGACATGTAACATATACGTGAACCGTACGTGTGGGACCATCGTGTACGTGAGAGCAACACGTGGGCCGTTGTATTAAACACATGGCTAACTGTCATGGAACACGTGTGGGGTGTATACTTAATACTTGCTTACCTTATTTAAAGTGGCCAACATGATGAGGGTTTAGAATATTTTTGTTCCACAACCATGATAATCAACTACGGAATAATATACCACAACATTCTTGATGTACACGACTCTCCCTTTCACATGGGAGAATGACTTTCATGTCCCAAGTCCATCGCCACCATGACATCTCATGCCAATGATTTACATATAGCTGGGAGTTTTAATGAAAAGGGTTTTACAAAATAAATTTTTAACCAAAAACAATCAATCAACTTATTTTAAGATTTTGTTACAATACTTTATGTATTAAATACATATAAGTATTGTATTGTTTCAAACTGTGTTTGTATTGTGTGTTTGTTTGTTAGTTACCCGTTTATAATGAGTGTGCCGCCCTACTAACCCGAGTAATACATACAAGTATAGTAATCATGAGGATAAAAAATTTAAGAGTGGTTCTTTGTACACCCAAAGTTTTTTTTCTGGACACCCTATTTCTTTGGACACCATACCTAAACTTACATATTTCTCTGGACACCCCCCTTTAATTTATAATAATCCTAAATTAACTCTACATTAAAAATATTGAAGAAAAAACAAATTGAATGCACAAGGTTGTACAACCCCTGCAACTCAGCCGCAAAAATGTCCAAAAAATTGAAAACGGAGCTACACTCAAATCAACATATTTGCAAGGAGTTTGCCAAAACCCAGTTGCAAAAAAATTCCAGAAAATTGAAAAACGCATATGAAAAATTCGATTATTGATAGAAAAATCAATATGAAAACAAAACCCAGATGAAACAATTAAAGAAAAATTCGCAACGACCACG
>JAEHOF010000022.1:0-195349 GCA_018257905.1 Gillenia trifoliata
CTTTAAGTGTTTTTAGAACCCAAAAATATTTTCTCTAAAAACACTTTTAATAAATTAAATACACTTACCAAATCAGCCTAAGTCATGCAGTGGGAGTGAATCTATACTTAATCAACGTGCTCCCTGTCTTTTGACTCTCTGTCCCTCACTCTCTCCCGTGCTCTCTGTCTGCAACAAAGAACAAAAACCAAAAGCTCTCAAAAATCACTCAAGGCACCCCGTGCCTATTCCCCTCCACTGTGAGCCATCCTTTGGCCATGGGAGACCACTGACACCACCATCACCATCTTCTTCAGACCTGGGTCACCCTCGAACCCAGAAACTTCAAAAGCTATGGAGCTTTGGATTGGCCATTTTTCCGGCGAGACCTCCCTCGGCCAAACTCGGCCTCCTCGACCTCGATCCAGCCTGAAATCACCATCATTGGACTTCTGGGAACCCTGGGATCACAACCCAGGGCTTGCGTGTGAAGGAGACCTCGAGATCGACAAGTTTCAGTTTTGGCCGAAACTTTCGAGCTCAATTCCGGCTACCTCTGGCCAGTGACCGGCCCCCAAAATGGTAAATTCTAAATCTCCTCACTTCTAGCTTCATTTTGGTACTTGAATCGTCCAATTTGGACTTAAAACGAGGAAGTTATGAAGCTTTGAAAAATCCCCAGAATTCCGGCCAAAATTTCCAGTTTCCGGCGACGGCGGCCGGTGACGGCGACCGGAAAAAGACCAGACGACCAGCGCTGACGTCAGCAAACCGGGTCAGACCGGCCTTGCTGACATCAGCGAACCGGTTCAGACCGGCGCTGACCGGCTCGGCTGAGCCGCGCGTGGAGCCGCGCGTGAGACAGCCGTTGGAGCCGCGCGTGGAGCCGCGGCTTGGCGCGTTTGAGCCGCGCGTGAGGGCGCGTGGGAGGTCCAAATTCGATTCTGTTTTCACGGGGCGACTCGTGACGACTTGTACTACCTCGGGGTAGTACGCATGATAATTTTCTAGGTGTTTTGGACCTCCAAATTGAGAAAGCAAGAGATAGGCTTAATTAATTAGTTAATTCGTTACCTTTATGAGTTTAATCATTGTACCGGTGATATCTCATATAGGTGAGGCCAAATGGCAGCGTGTGGCGGCGCGTGCGACGGCGCACGGCGGCCCACGGCGTTGGTTTTGGGGTTTCCGACCCCGAAACTCCGTTTTTGGGTTTCCGAACGCCGTTTTCTTCGTATTTTCAATTACTTTATTAATCTTGGGTGTTCCAAAATAGGTTTGGCGACCCTTGGCGCTCGGAGGACGTACGTTTGGACTTCCCGGCTTCGGTATTTGTGAGTGGGCCCTTTCCCTATATTATTTAAATGTGTTTTGCATTTGGGAAATTATATTTGGTTTATGCCAACACTATATTGTGGTTTTTAATGGTTTTAGATGGTGATTTATTCTCGTATCTTTAATAGACCTTGTGCTTAGTGGTAATTACTCGGTTTACTAGTTTCGACTCGGTTTTTCGATAGGCCATGGAAATTAGTGGGCTTGGGCCCACATTTCCATTTGGGTTTTATACCATTAAATTGGTGACCTCCGTATTATTTTTGTACGTGTATTGCTAGTATCAAACCGGCCCTATTTTAGGGAATTTAGGGAATTAAGTATTTTAATTCCTTACTTGTACCTATTTGTGATTATGGGTTTTATACCTATCTGACGGCCTTGAGCCGTATTTGGGTGAACCTTGGATATGGTGAACTTCTACTGTATTTTGGGTTCACCTAGTTTGCCATTAAGTTGGTATTTCTATACCTTGGTACCCATGTGGCGTATTCTTGGTATTTCACGTATTTTAGTTATACGCTTGGTATTTCGGGTACGGCCCCGAGAATATCATATATATTGATTAATTTGTGGGCATCCTTAAAAAGGGAGTTTACCCCACTTTGTTTTATCCAAAATTATTCCGTTGTATGTTTTCATACGCTCAACTAGGTTGCTTACACGGTGTTTAGTGTACCGTCCGGGGCCAGGACCAGCTTCACGTGATTGTTCACACGCACCTATACGCTCGCTATGGACCCATAGCAGGTGCCAGCCTGTTCTAGGTCCTGGGCGACTCGAACTCGTTGTGATGCGCATACGCCCCAGCTTCACGTGATTGTGTACACGAGCGTACTGTTACTTATACGCAGCCTGTTCATGACCAGAATATATCTGTATGAACTTGTGTGTTTAACATACTAAACGAGCGTCTATCTTGTAGTCTTGGATTGTGGGGCCAGGACCACCTTCACGTGATTGTTCACACGCCACGACACGCTCACTATGAATCCATAGTAGGTGCCACCCTGTTCTAGGTCGTATGGGCGACTCGAACTCGTTGTGATGCGCATATGCGCCAGCTTCACGTGATTGTGTACACGAGCGTTTATCTTATAATTTTATATTGTGATGTTATCACCGAATTTCACTGATGCCACGGGGCCATTTATTTGATTTACGGGTTTTCCGTAGATCCTTATTTTACGAACCTTCGGGTAAAGTATTTTTCTGCCGAACGGTGGCTTTTTGCCCGTTTCGGATGGTAAGTATATTTCCGTACTTACCTCGTTTTCTACCTACTATTATAGTACGTTTCTGAAACGGTTTTTCCAACCAACTACTTGATTTTGACGGCGAGGGGTTACTACTTTCAGAAAACAAAGGTTTTTACAAAAATGACTATTATTGGCCCACTCACCCTTTTGTTTTGCGCCCCTCCAGGTTTAGTGGCTGGAGCTGTCTACGTTCGAGGCGGTGGTATGACGAAGGTTTAAATTTCTTGGTATTCAAATACTTTGTATTCTATACCTTGTACGACGTGTATTGTACTAAACTCTTCCGCCCGTACATTTGTGTACACTTGAATCTTAATTTATTCAAATATTTCTTATTTCCTTCATTTTGGCTTTCGTCACCCTACGTGGTGTCGGCCAGCACATCCGACTTTTGGGTGTCCACGTGTACATCCGGGTCGGGATGTGTCAATCCACATAAGCAAATTCATTAATTATACGTTACTTTACACTTTTTACATTTTTTGGATGCCTAATATACCCTTTTTGCATGTTTATTATACACAATTAATTCTATGCAGATTGTTAAGGAGAGTTAATGATTTTGTAAAAATTAAAAAAAAAATTAAAAACATTAACGTTATCAAGTCATTGCATATTAATGTCAAATATGAGAATTAATGTGTTACATCCCGTTCCGGAAATAATATTATTTTATTACCGGAGGTGCAAAATGACGATTTTGCCCTTGGTTGACTTTTCAGTTGACTTTTGCGTCGTAACTCGTATGACGCATTCACTTGTATTTTCTTGACGGGCTCGTCGCTACGAACGCGTAGACGCGAGCCGTACGTCGTTCGGACTCCGAACGAATATTTTACGGGCGTTGATTTTCGACGTTTCCGTATTTTAACAATTTGGGCTGTTTTGGAGTTATTGGGCTGGGACCCATTTGGCAGCAGGCTATATGGCCTATCCCATGATTTGTGGGATGTTGTCTGGGCTTTGTCCCATTCAATGTATCAAATCACCTTCTTTCTTCTTCTCTGCTGCACTAAACCAAAATTAACAAAACAAAAGCTCACTTTCTCTCCCTTCTCCCCGAGCCTTCTGCCCTCACCAGGCCACTTTGTGGCTGGGTATTTTTGGCTGATCAAGCAGCCATTCTTCTCCTCTTTGGTGCCTTGCAGACTGATCAAAAGAACAAAACCAGGAACCCAGCAATCTCGTGGCAACAATCCTTTGAAACCCATAATTCCTGGGATTTACTCAGGACACCCAGATCATTCTTTCTTCTCCTCGAACTCACCTTGAGCCACCTCCCGTGGCCATTTCCTTTTCTGTAAACCCAAACCTTGTCGTGGCTAATCCCAGCAATTTCGTGGCCACCAAACATTGTCTCTGGTTCTCTGCAACTGATCAACGAAACCCAGAAATCAGTAGACACCCCGAGCCCAGGTTCCATCCCCCTGAACCACTTCTTGGCCAAGACTGATCACTGCCATTTTCACCTTCGTTGTCGACCTCATATTTCTGAGCTCAGAAACCCAGCAAGCTTCGAACTGGTGATGCAACACAAGAAGAAATGGGTTGGCTGCAAATTGCAGCACAACTCCCCCTCCAACCCAGGAGCTTTCCATCAGCATTTTTGGACGATCCCAAGTTGATGGCACTGTTGAATATCAAGTCATGTTTGTTGATGCGTTTGCCAGGGGAGAATAGTTGGGGCTCCATGAAGATGGGGCCTCGGGTGTACTGATCATTTGAACAGGTCGTAAAGACGGTGTACTGAAGATGGTGATGATGCTGACTGTGTGTGTGTGCTGATTGGAATGGACTGATTTGTTTAGTTTGGGCTGTTGGTTTAGGTGCTGAATGATTTGGGCTGGTTGATTAGTTGTGGGCTGGTCTTTCAATTTTGGGCCTTGGTTGTTTTCAGCAAGTGTGGACTGGTTTGCATAGTTGGGCTGCTGTCTTTGGGGCCTTGGGTGTGTTGATCAATTAGACAAATTCAGTTTTTGGGCCGAGTGCTAGTGGGCCCAATTCAGTTTGATTTTTGGGTGCTTCAATTTACGGATTTCTTCGTTGGATTTGCTTCGGAAACTTTGGGCTTTGGCGACCCGTAGCGTCGAGAGGACGTGCACTTGGGCTTCCCGGCAAAAGTCTTTGTGAGTGGGCCCTTTCCCTACTATTAAATGTGTTTTATTTTGGGAAATTATATTTTGGTTTATTGCCTACTCTATTAAATGATTTTAAATTGGTATTTGACTCGTATTTTAGTAGACCTCGTATTATTGTGGTATTTACTTGGTTTACTAGCATAGCTCGGTAATCTGTTGGGCTTTGGGCCTATAATTCCATTTGGGAATTTCACCATATTTTGGTGAAATTCCATATTAGTTTGTACGAGTATTGTTAGTATCGAACCGACCCTATTTTAGGGGGTTTTAGAAGTTAATTAGTTTATCGACTACTCGTGATTTTGGGTTCGTATACCTATTTGACGGGCCTTGGGCCGTATTTGGGTGAACCTTGGATATGGTAAATTTCTACCGTATTTTGGGTTCACATAGTTTGCCATTAAGTTGGTATTTCTATACCTTGGTACCCATGTGGCGTATTCTTGGTATTTCACGTATTTTAGTTATATGCTTGGCATTTCGGGTACGGCCCCGAGAATACCATATATATTGTTTATTTTGAGGTTTATCCCTTATAGGGAAATTACCCCACCTTATTCTATGTAGAGTTTTCCGTAGTATGTTTTCATACGCTCAACTAGGTTGCTTACACGGTGTTTGGTGTACCGTCCGGGGCCAGGACCAGCTTCACGTGATTGTTCACACGCACCTATACGCTCGCTATGGGCCCATAGCAGGTGCCAGCCTGTTCTAGGTCGCCTGGGCGACTCGAACTCGTTGTGATGCGCATATGCGCCAGCTTCACGTGATTGTGTACACGAGCGTACTGTTACTTATACACCCAGCCTGTTCATGACAGAATATATCTGTATGAACTTGTGTGTTTGCTATACCTAAACGAGCGGTTTATCTTATGGTTTAGTATTGTGATTGTACCACCGGTCTTCACTGATGCCACGGAGGCATTTATTTGATTTACGGGTTTCCCGTATATCCTTATTTTACGAACTTACGGGTAAAGCTTTTTATGCCGAACGGTGGCTTTCTGCCCGTTTCGGACGGTAAGTATATTTCCGTACTTACCTCGTTTTTCTATCTACTCTATTAGTACGTTTTCCGAAACGGTTTTCCAACAAACTACTTGATTTTGACAGCGAGGGGTTACTACTTTCCGAAAGCAAAGGTTTTTACAAAAATGACTACTATTGGCCCACTCACCCTTTTGTTTTGCGCCCCTCTAGGTTTAGTGGCTGGAGCTGTCTACGTTCAAGGCGGTGGTATGACGAAGGTTTAAATTTCTTGGTATTGTAAATACTTTGTACGTCGAACTTTGTACGACGTGTATTGTACTAAATTCTTCCGCCCGTACATTTGTGTACACATTGATCTTAAATTATTCAATTTATTCCTTTATTTCTTCAAATTGGCTTTCGTCACCCTACGTGGTGTCGGCCAGCACATCCGACTTTTGGGTGTCCACGTGTACATCCGGGTCGGGATGTGTCATAATGTCCTGAAGAAACTATACGAATTATATATTTTTTTAATTGAACAATATCATTAATCTCAAACATTACAATAAATCTTGAATATTAATGCTTATTATCTCAATTTAAACAATAAAAAAATTAAAAGATCAGATATGTGTAATTCGTATTCAATGCATTATCATGTTTTGGTTATTCTTTTCAAATTTTGCATAAAATTAGGCATTTCTAATTTATTTTTTTCATTTTCTTACCAAATTGGAAATATGAAAAGGCACTGATTTTGGGTTTCTAGCGTTTTGTTACATCCCGTCCTTAAAAATATAGTATTTATTCCCCGACTTTGTAAATTGACGAAAATGCCCTTAGTGGCCACAGATGTCCTACGTGGACAATTATTTCCTATTGATTGAATCTTGTACTTTTTGAGTAGTACACTTCACCACGAACCCGTAAGGGCGAACAGGATAATTTTTGGACTTGTAACGGACAAGTTACGATTTTTGGGCAAAATTTTCCTGTGCAGTATTTCTTTTTTGTGGGCTGTACGCCCGTGGTTTTCACCCAAACCAAGGTGCTCTGCACCTCTACTATTCTTCTGACTACGTGACTGCATGCGTTTTGACTACATGTTCATCTTTTGAATTTTTACTACGTTAAATTGAGAAACTTCGGTGTGATTTTTCATCACACTCCAGCTATCACTCAAATCTGCATTGATTTTTTTGTCTCCCTACTTTTCCCCAATTGAAGCCGTGATTTCTACATCTTGTCTTTGCAGAAAATCACACACACACACACACACTCATTTCACTCAAGCCACCCGTGGCTTTTCACTCTCTCTCTCGGCCTTCCTCCAACCAAGTTCACTCCCAAACTCATCACCTCCGTTCTTGTGACCAAAACCCAGGCCTTGGTGCCCAGAAACCAACCACAACTGAACCTAGAAAATTTGGGATTTTTCCGTCGACTTTCGACAATTTTCCCCGACGAAGAACACGTTGTTTTGGACCTCGAACCAACCCAAATTCAGCACCAAACAACTTTTGGGAACCTTGGGAACCTAACCCAAGGCCTGCAAGTGAAGAAAACGGCGAGAACGGCAACGTTGACTTTTGGCCGGTTCTTTCGAGCCATTTTTTAGGCTACTTCCGACCACCTTTTGAGGTGTTGGTAAGCAAATTCGAACTCTACTCGTTCCTAGCTTCATTTTGATATATAGATCGTAAAAATTGGCATAGAAATGAAGAAGTTATGAAGTTTTGAAAAAATTCCTGTTTTCTGGGCAAATTTTCCAGATTGCGGCGGCCGGCGGCGGCGCCCGCAACCGGAGTAATGACAGGGATGACCGGCACTGACGTCAGCAAACCGATTCAGACCAGCCCAACTGACGTCAGCAAACCGGTTCAGACCGGCACTGACGTCAGCGTTGACCGTTGACCGTTGACCGGCGTGCGTGAGCTGCGCGTGGAGCAGCGCGTGGGGCCGCAGCTTAGCTGCGTGTGAGGGTGCGTGAGGCATCTTTTTCCAATTCCGTCTTCGCGAGGCGACTCGTGACGACGCGTACTACCTAGGGGTGGTACATATGGTAATTTTCGAGGTGTTTTGGACCTCCAATTCGAGCAAACGAAGGAAATTTTGAGTCTTTTCCTTATTTATTTTGGAATAGACTTGTATAATGATTAGTATACTGACTTCCCATATAGGTGAGGCCTATCCCGAGGAGCTACGAGCTCAAGCTAGGTACGGCAGCTACGACCCGACGACAGACCAGTGAGTGGGCCCTTTCTTTATTAAATTATTATTTTAGTATGTGTTTCAAATGTGATTTTTATGACTTGTATAGCATGCCACGTTTTATTAAATTTGATAAATGTTTTACTTAGCCTATTATGATTTATTAATCATCCTTATTTGGCGTATTTGAATAAATGTTGGCATGCATGTCTATACGTTTTAGAGATTTATTACTTATCATGCATATTGCACGGTGTTAGCACTGTCCGGGCCAGAACCAGCTTCAGGTGTATGTTCACACGCACCAACACGCTCACTTTGGATCCATCGTAGGTGCCAGCCTGTTCTAGGTTGCCTTGGCGACTAGATATATATTTAAAAAAATATAATGTACTTACATGAACAAAATCAGTTGTATTAGTGGCATGGCTGGCATGGGTGTAAATAAGTTGTATTAGTAGGTCAATAATGTTCCAGTGTGGCTGCACATTTTAAATTTGGGTTTTTATTGGACGTTTAAAGATAGATGGGTTTTTATCTAGGAATCATGAATTGTAAGGGCCAAAATCTAAAGCTCCCTTAAAAAAAAGGCCTCTCGCATGCGCGTGAGCGCATGCAGAGAGGCTAGTGTATATAAAGAGAGAAGGCAAATTCGATAAAGCATTCATAATACCAAAAATAACCCTCTCTTTTTACAACTTAAAAAAAACAATTTAATATATAAAGGGAGAAGTCAAAAAGGGTGAAGCCTTTATAATACTCAAGTTGCCCTTCTTCCATTAGGATTTAAAAAAAAATTCAAAAAAAGAAACTAAAAAAATTAATATAAAAAAACAATAAGTAATATATTATAATGGATAATGACTCAATTAAATATTTTATAATTGCTAAATGCTACTAAATATTCGTGAACAAAATGAGAGACACGAGGCTGACCGCTGACCTAGTCAACCATGCTACCATGTTAGGTTTAGTTGACTTTTATTCCACGGACCACACCCATAGCTCAAATAGTTCAACGCAAATACCGACTCAGCTGTTCCCACTCCACCTTCATGTGGACCCAGTCGCCACTTCCAAAACGCGTTCACGGTCCGGATCATTTCGCAATCAAGAAAAGTCAAAACAGGAAGCTCTTAGGAAATTAAAACTTCCAATTTACATACGAAGGAAACAAAAATTTAAAGAGAAATCCGACCAAACCCAAAGAGAAAATGTTGTTTGCCAGTATCATGCAAAACCAAATTATATTTTGAAGTCTTTTGGATTAAATTTCATCACATGACACATATAATATAATCATTGTAAGATGAGAGAAATAATCTTGAAATTTGCACAAAAATTAGTAGTTTTAAAACATACACCGATTCATTTGTTGGGGTTTATGAATATACAAATTCAAAAATTTCGCCTGGAGAAAATTTAGAATTTAAAGATCATAAATTTAAACTTTAAATTTCATAAGTAGTAATTGTATTTAAAATTCGAAGAGAGAGTTTTATTAAAAGAGAAAAAGGACCGTGTATGTTACAAATCTCATGCACGCCCACCACCACTGCTACAATCATCACCACAACCACAACCACAATCACCCTCGTCCATAACCTCACCACCACCTTGCCAATACCGTGAACACTGCCATCACGACCACCCTACCACTCTACCAACATCATTGCCACTACAGCTGCCGTCACCACCGACAACCATCTTCATGATTGCTGCTGCCATCACTTTCCCATGAGTATCACCACAAAAACCACCATAAGCATGACCATTACCCAGGGGCGACCTTGGGGGAGTGCAAGTGGTGCCACCGCACAGGGTCCCCAATTTCGGAGGGCCCCAAAATTTTTTTATATGCTATGTATATATAGTATATATATCAAACTGTCCACGCTATTTATTAAATACATGACTATCACAAGTGGTATGGTGTAAATGTAAACTTTCTCATGGACCAGGTTTGATCCTCCTTGCATGCGATGTTTCTTTTTGTTAAAAATTCCTTTACTCTTTTTACTAAACCCTAGAATTTAAACCGATGTTGATGCCATCATGTCAAACTCTCTTAAAAAAAATGATGTTGCTGCCAATCTCTCAAAAAAAAAATTCTCACATCTTCTCTTCTCTACTTCATTGTGAAGAACTTCGGTAAGTAGGGTATCTTTCTGAATTGTTCTTTACCTTTTTTTCTATTCAAATTCAATTTCAGGAATTCCAACACCAAAGAGTAAAAAGCTCTAAATTCATCAAATAGTCAATTCAAGTTGAGGTATGGATTCAAATTTCAATTCAAACTATATTATTTGATTGCCGACTAAAAAAATTCATAAGGTAAATATGACTTGGTAGCTTGATTACTTCATAATATGACTTAATGTATTGTATATGATTTTTACTAGGTTTTTCTCTGAAGTTACTGTTACATCCCGTTTCGGAAATAATACTATTTTATTCCCGGAGGTGCTGCTCCTAACTTCATTTTGATATATAGATCGTAGAAATTGGCATAGAAATGAAGAAGAAGTGCAGTTTGAAAAATCTCGTTTCCGGGGCAAATTTTCCGGGACAGGCGGGCGCCCTGCAAGAAACTGAGTAATGACAGGATGACCGGCGCCCGACGTCGCAAACCGATCTCGCACTGCTTACCGACGCCGCAAACCGGTTCAGACCGCGCCGACGTCGCTGACCGCTGGACTCGCTGGACTCACAAGGTGAGCCGCCAGCAGAAGCAACAGCGGTGGGGCCGCAGCCTTAGTCGGCAAAAGTGAGGCGCGTGAGGCATCTTTTCCAATTCCGTCTCGCGAGGCGACCGTGGACGCACGCGTACTACCTAGGGTGGTACGTATGGTAATTTCTTTCGAGGTGTTTTGCACCTCCACCTCGAGCAAACGAAGGAAATTTTGAGTCTTTTCCTATTTATTTTGGAAATAGACTTGTATAATGATTAGTATAGTGATCTACATAGGTGAGGCTCATCCCGAGGAGCTACAAGCTCAAGCTAGGTACGACGCCTACGAATTCCGACGACATACCAATGAGTGGGCCCTTTCTTTATTAAATTATTTTAGTATGTGTTTCAAATGTGATTTTTATGACTTGTAGTATGCCACGCTTATTAAGTTTGATAAATGTTTTACTTAGCCTATTATGATTTATTAATCATCCTTATTTGGCGTATTTGAATAAATGTTGGCATGTTCATACGTTT
The DNA here is from genome assembly GCA_018257905.1 of Gillenia trifoliata. Taxonomy (NCBI): domain Eukaryota; kingdom Viridiplantae; phylum Streptophyta; class Magnoliopsida; order Rosales; family Rosaceae; genus Gillenia; species Gillenia trifoliata. The sequence continues at coordinate 11,108 of JAEHOF010000022.1, forward strand.
TAGAGATTTATTACTTATCATGCATATTGCACGGTTAGCACTCTGGGCTCCCATGCAACTTCGCCTTCAGTGTATGTTCTACATTTTACTTGAACACGCTCACTTTGGATCCATCGTAGTGCCACTGCTCTAAAGCTGCCTTGGCGACTAGATATATATTTAAAAATATAATGTACTCATTAGAACAGCAAATCAGTTGTATTAGTGGCATGGCCGGTATGGGTGTAAATAAGTTGTATTAGTAGGTCACTGTTCTGGAAAGGTGGCCGCACATTTTAAATTTGGGTTTTTATTGACGTTTAAAGATAGATGGGTTTTTATCTAGGAATCATGAATTGTAAGGGCCAAAATCTAAAGCTCCTTAGTAGTCTTGTGATGCGCAAGTGAGTGCAGAGAGGCTAGTGTATAAAGAGAGAAGGCAAATTCGATAAAGCATTCATAATATCAAAAATAACTCTTTTACAACTTAAAAAACAATTTAATATATAAAGGGAGAAGTCAAAAAGGTGAAGCCTTATACTCAAGTTGCCCTTCTTCCATTAGGATTTAAAAAAAAATTCAAAAAAGAAACTAAAAATTAATATAAAAAAAAACAATAAGTAATATATTATAAATGGATAATGACTAATTAAATATTTTATAATTGCTAAATGCTACTAAATATTCGTGAACAAAATGAGAGACACGAGGCTGACCGCTGACCCAGTCAACCATGCTAACATGTTAGGTTTAGTTGACTTTTATTCCACGGACCACAATCTATACCAAATAGTTCAACGCAAATACCGACTAGCGTTCTGACGACCTTCATGTGGACCCAGTCGCCACTTCCAAAACGCGTTCACGGTCCGGATCATTTCCGCAATCAAGAAAGTCAAAACAGGGAAGCTCTTAGGAAATTAAAACTTCCAATTTACAGACGAAGGAAACAAAAATTTAAAGAGAAATCCGACCAAACCCAAAGAGAAAATGTTGTTTGCCAGTATCATGCAAAACCAAATTATATTTTGAAGTCTTTTGATTAAATTTCATCACATGACACATATAATATAATCATTGTAAGATGAGAGAAATAATCTTTGAAATTTGCACAAAAATTAGTAGTTTTAAACATACACTGATTCATTTGTTGAGGTTTATGAATATACAAATTCAAAAATTTCGCCTGAGAAAATTTAGAATTTAAAGATCATAAATTTAAACTTTTAAATTTCATAAGTAGTAATTTGTATTTGAAATTCAAGAGAGAGTTTTATTAAAAGAGAAAGCGATCGCTGCAGATGCTTATAAATCTCATGCACGCCCACCACCACTACTACAATCATCACCACAACCACAACCACAATCACCCTCGTCCATAACCTCACCACCACCTTGCCAATACCATGAACACCGCCATCACGACCACCCCACCACTCTACCAACATCATTGCCACTCATGCCGCCGTCACCACTCCACAACCATCTTCATGATTGCCGCCGCCATCACTTTCCCATGAGTATCACCACAAACCACCATGCTATATGCGCAGATGCGCCAGCTTCACGTGATTGTGTATATGAGCGTTTATCTTATAGTTTTATTTTGTGGTGTTTCCACCGATTTTCACTGATGCCACGGGGGCATTTATTTGGTTTACGGGTTTTCTGTAGATCCTTATTTTACGAACCTTCGGGTAAAGTATTTTCTGCCGAACGGTGACTTTCTGCCCGTTTCGGACGGTAAGTATATTTCCGTACTTACCCCGTTTTTCTACCTACTATTATAGTACGTTTTCTGAAACGGTTTTCCATCCAATTACTTGATTTTGACGGCGAGGGGTTACTACTTTCAGAAAGCAAAGGTTTTTACAAAAATGACTATTATTGGCCCACTCACCCTTCTGTTTTTGCGCCCCTCCAAGTGTAGTGGCTGGAGCTGTCTACGTTCGAGGTGGTGGTATGGCAAAGTTTCAAATTTCTTGGTATTGTAATACTTCGTATTCTGTACCATGTACAACTGTGTTTGTATAAATTCTTCCGCTCGTACATTTGTGTACTCATTGATCTTAATTTATTCAAATAAATTCTTATTTCTTCAAATTGGCTTTCGTCACCCTACGTGGTGTCGGCCAGCACACTCGACTTTTGGGTGTCCACGTGTACATCCGGGTCGGGATGTGTCAGTTACAGTTTTTAGAATTTGTTTGTTATCTAGAGATGACACCTACTAGGAAATATTCTTCTGGACATGAAAAACGTCTCAAAAAGAGAAAGATTGAGCAACTGACTCAATCTCAAAGAGAGGCTCTTGATAGATTCATTGTTAAAGAACCACAACATTCAATTGCTGAAAATTTGGTCAGTGAACAACAAGGTGATGTTGAACATGTTGGAGGAAACCCAACAGAACAATTGAATGATAATGAAGATATAGGCCTTGAAAGTGATCACGATGAAAATATCGAAGATGTTGATATTGTAGACCTCGAAAGTGATTAGGATGAAAATATTGAAGATGTAGTCCCAGAGAATGACAATGGTCATTCACAATTTTTTTTACATCATGCAAATGGGTAATTGATATAGTAGTGATGGAGTTTATGGAGCACACAATGAGCTTATTTTTCTTCTAGACATACCGATATTTAATTTTTCCAAAAATGTTTATACTTTGTGATTCTAATTTATGTTTCTTTTGCATTTCAATTTATTTTATTTGTAAAATTTGCGGTGAATTTGGCAAAAAAATTTGACCTATGACATAGTAGACTTTTTCCTTTAAAATTGTCATATTTGATCTTGAGGGCCTCAATTTTGATTTTGTACAGGGCCCTCAAAATCTCAAGACCGGCCCTGCCATTACCCATTACCACTTTCCAATGCCCATCACCACAATAACCACCACTACTAGCACACCCACCCTGTCCACCATCTCTATTACTACCACATTTCCATAGCCATCACCCACACTCCCACCATCGTTGTTGTGCCACCACCCCACCACAATCACTATTGCCGCCACCTCCACCACCTGCTATCCTCACCACCACTAGCACATTTGTCAACTACCACCCTCAATTTTTTTTTTTTGACAAACGATATGATAGTTACACTAAAATTCCTCTGAACTATGGAAAGAGGAATCAAACTTTGAAACACAGAGACTGAAGCACATAGTTCTAACCAACTTGACTAAATCAAAATCTACAACCCATATTTATAAATTGATGATGACTCAAGTGTATTATTTTCTTATTAATCTTTGCTCTACCATTTATCTCGAGTAATAGGACTTTAACATTGTACAAAACATTGACTTTAAATTATCTTCGGATAAGTACAGTTTGGTCCGTTTGTTTCAAGTTAAAACTACTTTTCCTAATATTTCAATTTTGTCAAGAGTTTTTTTATTAGTATCTTATATATTGTTGAATATACCTGGCCCACGTATAAATTATCATTAAATGACTTATATATACTAATATGAAATGACTATTTAGGCTACATAAGATTTAGAAAAAAAAATTTATTTTCTTAATACACTCCTAATCATTTTTAATGTGTATTTCAAAATTATTTTTCCTCATACTCTCAAAGTCACTCTCTCTCACCCTCTAAAAGCCCTGCAATATGAAAATCTCCAAATAAAATCAATATAAAATATAAATGTGCTTGTAAAGTGAATCATTAAAGATCTTTAGAACAAACAAAAAATTTCTTTAAGATGTACTAGTAGAAGAAGATCACCACCAGCCTTTTTTTTTTTCTTTTCTTTCTGATCCAATCCACCACCAGCCAAGATGCACTGATGCAGAGTTGCTAAATAAAATTCAAACTCCGAATGGTACAGACAATGTGCTTATCTCATTTTAAAAATTTAGCATCATGCATAAAACCTAACCGAATTGCTAAATAAACATTCGAAAACCACCCTAAAATTCCTAATTAACAGAACCCAAAAATTGAAAAAAAAAATAAAAATTAAGCTACATATATGAAAATTCAATAGAGAAAATGAGAAATTTTTTGTTTCATACTTGATTCAAGTTCCTCTACTTCTTTCGCGCGTTCTGTTCGTGGTAAAGAAGACGAGCTTGTGGCACGAATACGCGACAAGTTTAATGTGGGGTTTAACTGGAGGATGTGGTGTACGTAAAAAGTGTGGGGGTGTAGGGTGTGAGAGTAGTATTGGGAAGTATGTGGGGTGCATTAAGATAAATTTAAATTTCAAAAGTAAGTATGAGGTTTATTAAGTATGTGGGGTGTAGTCAACAAAAGGTGGGGTGTGAATAAAACAACCCTTTTGTCAATTTGATAAATTAACCTCAACTAAGTTTTACCTAGCCAGTTGAGATTGGCGATAACCACTCACTTGAATCCACACTAGCCAGTTGAGTTTGGTCCGTTTGTTTTTCTTTTAATTCATCATTTAGAGATGACTCTATGTTAAAGAGTAATGCTAAGGAAATCACATAATTATTCAACTATAATAAAATAAATAGGCGAATACAATAACTTTTATAAAACAATAAAGATTTTCACAATACCGCTCAAATTGTCAAATAATATCTAATTTGGCTAAATTTTTGCCGATATGTTATTTGAATTATGCCTTAGAAAATGAAAAGTTCGTATCATGATGATATTATAGAGTGCACCCAAATACAACCTACTAATTGATTAAGAGCATCTTCAATCATGTTCTCTATTTTATAACAAAGTTTTAGCTAAAACTATGAAAAAGTTATTTTAAGAGCTCTCTAAAAAAGTTGTACTCCTTTTGACAACAAAAAAAAAAAAGTTGTACTCCAACCACACTCTCCACTTTAGAGAGTTATAATGATTATAAGTTAATAATTAACCAATAAGAATTAATCATTTATTTAAATAATATTAAAACAGTTAGCATTAATTATTGAGAGCCACTAGGAGCTCTTTTCTCGCTCGCTATATTTATAAGCTCTATGAATCCATATCTTAGGAGGTGGATAGGGAGCATAATTGAAGTTGATTTTTTTTTTTTAAAAAGCATCCCTATATTCTAGTTAGGAGCTCATTTAGGGAGCCCATTGAATATTTTCTAATATTTGAGCATTTTCTGATAACAAAATTATGTGCGTAAAGGTAAATTCGCTTGCTGCACTTATCCTTTTTGATAAATACTCACTCTACTAAAATAAATATTACTAAACCGTAATTCTAGTAATAAAACTTTATTTTTTTTATACAATGATATATTTATACCAAGAGTTTAAGGATAAATTAATATCGAACCTGTCATTCACAAGATTCAAATCTAAGATCGTAGTACTACGTGGCTAGTCACAAAATTTTTAACTTTGCAGTAAGAAAAAAAATGAATTTTTTTTAAATGTCATATGAACTTACACATTTTTCAATTTGTTATATGAACTAAAATTTTAAGCAATTTGTCATACCAACTTTCCGAAATCATTAATTTATCATCTCGCCACAACACCGTTAAGTTTTCTATCCAAAATAAGTCATGTGCAAGCACATGACTTGTGTTCAGGATTATTTCAAACATTTCAACACCTCACTCCCTTCTAATAAGTTGCCTTCGACAAAATTAATTCTTAGGTTTCCTAAAAAAAATACAAAAAAGGGCTGATTTGGTATATGAGGGTTTGCCGTTCGAAAAAGAGGAACGATTGCACTCACTTCTCTGTGTTTTGAATTAAAGATGACTAAAAAAGATAGAGTCGGTGGGGACTGACACATCCCGACCCGGATGTACACGTGGACACCCAAAAGTCGAGTGTGCTGGCCGACACCACGTAGGGTGACGAAAGCCAAATTGAAGAAAATAAGAATATTTGAATAAATTAAGATCAATGTGTACACAAATGTACGAGCGGAAGAACTTACACAAATACAGTTGTACATGGTACAGAATACGAAGTATTACAATACCAAGAAATTTAAACCTTCGTCATACCACCGCCTCGAACGTAGACAGCTCCAGCCACTAAACCTGGAGGGGCGCAAAACAAAAGGGTGAGTGGGCCAATAATAGTTATTTTGTAAAAACCTTTGTTTTCTGAAAATAGTAACCCCTCGCCGTCAAAATCAAGTAGTTGGTTGGAAAAACCGTTTCAGAAAACGTACTATAATAGTAGGTAGAAAACGAGGTAAGTACGGAAATATACTTACCGTCCGAAACGGGCAGAAAGCCACCGTTCGGCATAAAATACTTTACCCGAAGGTTCGTAAAATAAGGATCTAGGGAAAACCCGTAAACCAAATAAATGCCCCCGTGGCATCAGTGAAAATCGGTGACAACACCACCACATAAAACTATAAAATAAACGCTCATATACACAATCACGTGAAGCTGGCGCATCTGCGCATAGGATTGTCTTGTAATGGGGGTTGATGTTGAATCCCTTGATTGGTGTTAATCGTACTTTGTTGACGGTTTGATTGGTTATTATTTCTGATTTGGGATTTGTGTTTGTGGGATGGGGATGTTGTGGATGAACAGATAGTTGAATTTGTTTAGACCTCTTTTGCTTGCGATTTGAGATTTTAATCCTTTTGGATCAATTTTCTAGTGGAAATTCTAGTTACGCAGTTTTCGATTCGGATTATGGGTTATTCCCCTGTAGTAGTTTGCTTCTGAATTCTCATAGAATTGGTGGCTATATGTTTGAATTGGGATTTTCATAAGTATTGTCTTTGGTGGGTAAGAAAATAATTTATAGAATTTTTTGAATTGAACAAGAACTGACATCCAGCCAATTATTGATAAGTGCCTTATGATCTTCCGATTTATTAAGTTCTCTTACATTCACAACTGTCAGGACTGTACATAGTTGAAGACTGTAAATATTAGTTGAACTGTTTTATGGCTTATGATCTTAGAAATTTTAAGGATAAAGACTTGTGTGAAGGGGAATTACTAATATCCGGCATGGCTGGTAATGCTGCGGCATGCGTAGAGGGCAAAATAAGTGACATGTTGATTGGTCCAGACTGGGCAATAAATATTGAATTATGCGATATTATCAATATGGAGCCTGGGTATGAATATTTTTTTCCTCAATTTCTTTCGTTAGGATTTGAATTTACATATAGGTATTTCCACCTGTTTAGAGTTCACATTACTTAAATTATTGAGTATGTTGAATCTTTCTGAAATATTGATGGCGTAGCCGTTGGTTGAAACTTAAAAGGGCTCATATAGTCATTACGTGGTAATGCATGGATAGTTCATCCTAAATGTCCAACAAAGGAAACTTTTAAATGGATTCTAGGATATGGTAAAAGCATCTAATGTCAAATAAAATTCCGCCAATTATAGTTCTCTGTTCATCTCTCTCTCTCTCTCTATATATATATATATATATTTGTATATGTATATGTATTTATGTATTCATATATACATGTGCACGCACACACACACAAAGGTTAATACTTGGCTCCTGATAGAAGAGGAGATCTCCTCCCGAAATGGAGATGTGGCTCATCTCATAAGGAACTCCTGTCCTCCTGAAAAGTAACACTTGAAAATTGACAGGGTAGTAGAAAGTTTCGCTACATTGATTTGGGATGAATTAGAAACTTCGTAGTATGAGCCCTTATTTTTCACTAGATTCTATTAGCATCTTGGTAATATCGGGCTCTTTTTATATTTTGAACATTTCTTAGCTCTTAGACTCTGCAGAAGACTATCCTCTTTATCTTCTATTGTTGTAGATTATTTTCCCCACAGAATCTTTCTCAATTTAAATATTCAGAATGCAAGTACATTTGTTTTGCCAATGCATTGATTGAAATTTCAGGCAAGCAAAAGATGCCTTGAAGATACTGGGAAGAAGCGCCTGGGCAGCAAAATCCAAAAATACAACCTCCTGGCTCTTTTAGTACTATTCCTTTCTTGGAGACTTTCATATTTTGTGTTATTTTGTCATAAATTGCATCTTTCTTTAAAATTTTAAATTGTGATGTAAAGTTTCCTCTGGTACCTTCCCATCCCAAAATATGTATACCTGTGAAATGTCAATAAATTTGTGATTTATGATGACCAGTCCAGTCGTGGTTCCATGGTTGCCTTTCTATAGCCTATCATCAGCACAAAACAAGCTACTTCTGAGCATTGATATCTTTTTTCCTCTTTTCCTAATTTATTATTTGATGCAGGCGTTGAGACTGTGAGCAAGAACTGTGGTGAGAATGTTTTTCAGATCGTTGAGCGGATATCTGCATGAAATGGTCAAATAGTGAAAGAAGAAGGTGCTGAATTTCTCTCCCAACCTTTGTTTTCTGTTTTTACTGACTAGTTGCTTCCTTTCCCTTTCCAGTATGTGCATGAATAGGATACTAACTTTCTCTTCTGCTTTATTATTCTAATTCCATTATGCAGCCAGACTTGAATGTTAGGGAAAAGATACTAATTTTGATAGATACATGGCAAGAAGCTTTGGGGGACCAAGGGGAAGATTTCCCTCAGTACTATGCAGCATATAATGAACTAAGGGTAATTGTTTTATCACATCTTTGTTATACTCATGTTAAGCTTTTGTTTGTATTCTTGCAAGCAACTAGGGTTATTTTCATTTAAGCATATCTGTATCTTCCTGAGTTATTAGCAATTTATGGTTTGTAAGGAAGTTTAACTTATGTGGTCAGTATCTTGTAGGTTGAATCCCAAGCTATTTAATATTTAGTATAAACTATGGATTTTAATTATTTTCTTTTTATTCTGCTTCTTCTTCCCCTCACTCTCATAATTGATAACCAACAGTCTGCTGGAGTTGAATTTCCACCAAGAGAAGAGAACAGTGTACCAATATTTATCCCGCCCCAGACCCAGCCAGTAGTTTCCCCAGCCAGCCATATGATGATGCTGCCATTCAGGCTTCTCTCCAGTCGGGATGCATCGGGCCTTAGGTACTAGTTGAGAATATGGTTTCTGAAACATACATTTTGGGCATTTTCAGTATGATATTTATTCCTTGTTCAAACAATTATTGTTTCCTTTACATGCATGTTGATCACAACGATAAACTTGCCTTGCGTGTTGGATTGGGGCTGAGAGGTTGAAAATATTTGCAGGCAATTGAAAAATGTCCCAGGATTAAACCCCAGTATGGCATGTCTCTACATATATTGTACTGCATAAATTGGTGAATCAATTGTTTCGTTCACATTCTTTTCTTTTTCTTATAAATAGAATCATGCCTACCATAAGAAAAATTTATACCTTCAATAGCAAATTTGAATGTTTTGTAAGTGCTAGTTTTTAATACTGCAGAAAAATTGACTATATATCTGAAAGGCCTTAACCTTGTCAAGTATTCATCAATTCTCCCCTTGACATGAGGAAGAAAAATTTATACCTCTCATTAGCAAATTTGAATGTGTTGCGCGTAGTTTTTAATACTAAAAGGTAGAAAAAATTGACTATATATCTGAAAGGCCTTAACCTTGTCGTAAGTATCTACTGTTCTCCCCTTGACATGAGGATGTCTCTTACATGAAATCCTTATTATATTATAAATCCCATCAGTCCTAGGTCTTAATCTTTAATGAAAGATGTCAATCGGCATCAATTTTTTATGCATATACCACTATTTAAGCTGCTGCTTGTTGAATGTCCATAACTGTAATCTATGAAAGAATTCATTCTTGCTTGATTGAATTTTGTGCTAATAAGAAATTTGAACAATAGACTTCAAAGCATTTATTTTCTTTGTATAGTTATTCCATCATTCCCCCATAATTAGCTTCACAAAGTACACATAATTCAAACATAAACACTTGATATTGTAACAGATGCTATCTTTATTCTTTGGGATTCTTTTTTATTTTTGTATAAATTTTCTGAATTATTATTGAAGCTACGATAGATCCATCCTGATTGAAATTGTCTTTAATCAGCTTGCCAGAGATTCAGAATGCTCGAGGAATTGTAGATGTTGGATGGAAATGCTTAATGCCTTGGATCCTAAGCATCCTGAGGTAATATATTTTCTACCTATTTTTGAGTTCTGATTAATTTCTTTCCGAAAAGGTATCATTAGAGGACAATTTCTCATTTATGTTTTTCTAGAAATATTTTTGTTGAGAGACCAATGATTCTATTTTGTTGTTTTTTTGTGTGTGGAGTAATCTAGCGTGTAAGTTTCATATGCGACTGTTACCACAATTAGAAAATTCTGAAAGTTGTATATGGTTATCCAGAGGTGAAGGGAGGCTAAATTATTTGTAGTCCATTGTGCTACTTTTCTTTACATGTGCACTGTGTCTAAATTATTTGTGCTACTTTTCTCTTTACATGTGCATCAGTCTAAATTATTTGAAGAGAAATATTGATAAACAAAACTTTATTTATAAGGTTAGTTATCCAGAGGTGAAGGGAGGCTAGTAATAGGTGTCAATTACTGTGATTGTAAAAATTTTGAAATCGGGACTTTAGCACAGTCGAAATTATGGTTAATTACTTGAAACTTACTACCTTTAAGGGCTGCACTTTTCTTTGTGCTTGTAGAAGGAGGAGGGATGGATGATTGAAGGAGAATGGGTGAAATAAAATTGCTGGAAAGGAGAAAATAGTTGAGATAGTTTTTATTTTATTTTAAATACTATCTCATACAATTCCTCTTTTTCTCCCATCTGAGTTTTCTTCCTTTCTCCTGCTACAATTCCTCTTTGGCTTTTATTAAAAATAAAAAATGAACAAAAATCGTAGTATTACCAACCCTGCTCTTAATATGTGCAAATTTAACGTCATAAATGGTCAAAATGAATACTATGGCAGGGTTTGAAGGAAGAAGTGATTGTTGACCTTGTTGATCAGTCGCCGTACTGCCGCCGCAGCTCATGCTCTTTTTTTGTGAATGAGACTGTGTAAGTGATTTGATAAAATGTTAAGAGTTTTACTCTATAGATTTGATGCAATATTGACAATTGTGGTTGCTCTCCTTTCAGAGATGAGGGAGCTTCTATGTCAGGGATTGGCACTGAACGATGATCTGCAGCGTGTAATTTCTCGGCACGACGATATTGTGAAAGGAACTACAACTGTAGTAGAGGAGCAGAATCTTCAGTTGTGCCTAGAATGTGGAACTATGAGGATGATGAGTCTCGAGGATGAATTTTCCCAACTAGCGCACAGGTGATTGTTAGAGGAGCACTTCTGAGTTTTATTTTGCATTATCAAGCCATTCTCACTTATTTTTGTTTCTACCAACTTGTATGTGTGCAATTAAGAAGAAAAACTCGGTGAAATGCATTGCAGGTCATTACAGATAATTCACAAGGACAGGGCCAGAGATCAGCCAATGCCACAGCTGAACCTGTGCGAGTCAGCCCACTTCTTCCTCCTCCACCGCTTCGCAAAGGCCAATCACCTAGGTCCTGGCGTGATTGATTATCTCAGTGGCGAAGCCTACAAATCTGAAGTTGATCCTCAGCAACATCAGAATCCACATCCTTTGCAGTTCCAGTTCATTCCAGCTCCGCCCACGATTGACTCCACTATCACCCTCACCCCCTTCTTCCCAAAACACAACTCCATCACCTATGTTCACTGGAAGCCTGTATGATGAACCGGCTCCTAGAAGCAAATCTATAGATGGGCTACCTCCTGCTCCTTTGGGATACTCAGTCTCCGGGGAATCCCTCAGTCAAACCAGGCTGGTCACTCTCCCGTCAGCCTTCCTCCTCCACCTCCAGGTATAACCAGAGACAACAGTTTTTTGAGCAACAAAGCCGCTCCAGGCAGTGATCCAGTTCATCTGGCGACAGCTTAGTGGACAGACTCAGAATCTCTCCTTAATCTGCCACCCCAACAAAACAAGTAAAACAGGAAGATGCTCTCTTTAAGGATCTAGTTGATTTTGCAAAAGCCAAGTCATCTTCGCCTCAAAACCCGAATAGGTCATTTTGAGTTGTGCCCATCACCGTATCAGTCAGTCCGGCTCTGACCTTGTTCCTCACTTCACATACATGAGATCACAGATTAACTGTTACTGAATAAATATTGCTAGGAGCTTTTCTATTTTGGTTTGTGTATGCTGTTTAGTTGGTATATTTCCATGTCGAGCATGCGTTGCATATAATTTAATATATTGATGTACCTTATTGTTTGATTTCTGATCTCAGCTTGTTTTTCACTGTTGGCCAAATTTTTCTTGTTGTTTGTATATGTGTTGTATGTTATGTTTGTATCAAATGATCGTATTGGTGGTTAATAAAACCAACCACATTGACTCAAGAAATTGAAATTCACACAGTAGGTTTGTCATATCTTGTTACAAGTAGCATTGTCTGATATGTAGCATCTTTTCTCTTCTCCGCCAGAAATTGTTGCCTGATGGCTGAGGCGTGCATCCGAAGTTTTCTGCATCCGGGTTAGAGGGTGTGTACTGGCAGTGGCCATGGTTCTTTCTATTTATTTGAGTTATCTTCTCGTTATATTCTGTTGTCTGCAAGGAATTAACATATTTGATACAGCAACGGAAAGATGATAAGAGAACAAGTGACGCTAGAACTGGACTTATCAGTTTGTATTTTTATTTTAACTCGGAGAGTTTGTGTGAAGACTTCCAAAAGAAAATAGGGAAATTGCCCAAATGATAATTTTTCAAATCTCAATCTGAAGAGATCTGTTTTTCATTATGTCATTAATATCTGATTGTTCTTTCATCAATCTTGATCAATAAGTTGTTGATACTTGATGGATATGTTGTCGATATCTAATTTTGATCCGTTCCACAATTGGTGTTTTGATCCGTTCCACAATTGGTGTTTGATTTAATCAGTTTGTCCATCGATCACGCCCTTCGACCTAATCTTAGGTTTTGACTCACCCTTTGTGGATGAACCTTGCGGAGGAATCCGTAGGGTTTTCGGGGCATTGGATTCTCACCAATGTTTGCATTTTCACTAAGCGGACTTTCTCGTGCGGGTGCTACCCTCAAGGCGGGATGCTCCCACAGATGCATTTCATCCCACTGCTTTGGCAGATCACAGAATCCTCATTTATCTTCGGCAGATCACTTATAGTTGTCAGGATGTTTTTTCTATTTACTAAAATAGCCCAGGGGAAATTTAAAATGCATGGTGATAGCAAGGAACATTTTATATACACTATCAAAGTCCCCTTTCTTAGTTGTGACCCTGCCTCTTTGTGTTTGGTTGAGGGATTACTACATAAGTAAGTACATTAGTAAAAATACACCGTAAAAAACGCACAGTTTTTTAATACCACATACATGTATCTAGCTTCTAATACAACACTTGTATCTAAACAAAGGCCTTGAACCTTGTTTTAATTAGTTATGCAAGAAAACTAAAACCATGTGACAATCAGCCCTCAAACTGTTGGTCCAAGTTCAGCATCAGTAATTAGTATGAACAGGAATGTTGGGTTAATCTTCAATCTTTGAATACAAGGGCAAAAATCTTGCGCTTGGATCTCCCTCTAACTGGAGGCACTAGGCAGTATCTTTTGCCGCTGCTCCTTAATCCGACGACTCTCCTGACACCGTTTTCAACTCGACGGCCATAGCCTTGATGACCGGGCTCCTCCTCCATCCCCGTGAGTAGTACCGCGTAACTGAGTGTGCCAACGCACGTACATGTGTGCGTATGTGTGAGACAGAGTGAGAGAGAAATAAGAGAGAGTTGTATGAGAGAAGTGAGAAGCTGAGCAGGAGCAAATATCCGATATTATATAAAATAATTCTGTTTTGGAGGAGAGTAGGAGGGAGAGGAGGAACCTTCGTCCCAATTTCATGCACTTTCCTGCATGCCTGCCTGCATGTTTTTTTGTTGTGTGGAGGCATGACTGGTAACTGTTTTGTTTTCTAGTTTTTACTTTCGTTTTCTTTCATTAGACATGGAGAGAAATTATATTGAAGAAAAGAGGGATGGAGAAGGTTGTGATGAGATGAGAGAGAAATGAAAGAGAATGTAGGAAACAAAAAACAACTAAACAACTTGAAATTGTTTTCAATTTTTAGTTTTTAGTTTGTGTATAATTAATATTGTTCATCTCTCTTCCACATTTTTCACCATTCTTCGTCCACCTTTACATGAGTCATACTTACTATGGGACGAACGAGGCCAAGTTAGAAACAAATGAATTACAAAAATGTTAGATAAAGATTATAAATGCATTTCATAAGCATTTCAAAGGCATTCTGTGGACGTGATTTCTAAATGTTATGTGATTATTGGTGTTGTTACTCTTTTCCTTTCTTATGTCATGAGCTCGTTTGGTATAAAGGATTGAACTGAACATAACCTCTAAATTCAAGGTATATTAAAGGTAGATCGAATGATTTTTCATTTTAAAGGGATTATAAGTGGATTAGACATGAAGAAAACTATCCATTTTTTAAAGTTATCCAATCTTGTCATTTCTTCTTTCGTATACCTTAAAAATGGTATTATCCATATTTCAATACAATAATGTATATGAAACAAGGTCTGTAACTTAGGGAATGGTTCAAGGATGGTTTGAAACTACAGGAAAAAGGACCATCTAAATTAAAACCGATTGGCAATAGGGAGGAAGAGATAGATACGGATTATAGGATGATTTTCATTGATCACTACAGTAATGTATATGCAAGCCTTCTTGGCCAAGACACAAAGAATCAGTAAATACAAGGCAAATTTTACAACTTGGCGTGCAAGGCAAACATATGCATAATTACAATAAGAGTGGTTAATTCTTAAGCTTGAAATTTGGCCAAAATTTCTCTAAAATTTCCAGTTCTACCCTTTCTGTTCAAACAGAGAAACAAAAATAAAAATTTTTTTGGCTGTGGGAATTTTGTTCTTGGGAGGTTGCTGAGTGAATTTGACAACAAAAAGGGTAAAAAGTTGACCGGAAGATAACCTGATTCGCCATGGCAGCAGTATGGGTGGCGTGCTTATCTTGTGTGACAACACAACTGCAAATTTTGGTAAACATTTTGATAATGGAGGGACGTCAATAAAACCACCCTTTAAGATATTTGTTACATAATCAGGAATAAAATTGCTATGAAGAAGTTTTATGTTTTATCACTGGATTGATCGCACGATGAATCCCAGATATCGTTCATGAATTATCGCTGTCATGGTCAAGGCAAAGCTTCCTTTTCAATGCCGGACAATCCCTTTAACAATAATTAGTAGAAAATAAAAAGAAATAAATGCAATGCAAATGAAGAATAAGCAAAAGACATATCAAGGAACAAAGACATTTTGCCATTGAATTAACACATGAACAAATTGGTCTCAGTTGCAGAAATTTTTTTGAATCAGTTACATGACCCCCCCCAAACAATCTTTGTTTTATACACGTGAAAACTGATTCCTTCTCTTCCTCTGGCGTTGGTTGTTGAAGTCGGAGAGCCTCAAAGGTATTAAAACTTTCGAGGTTATGTTTTATATGCAATAGACTTCAAAGAATCAAAGAAGAAATGCAAATAGAACTTGAAATATGGATTTTGGCGTTCCCCACTTGTCCCGGAGGATGGAAGAATCCGTAAGGTGCAGCTATTCGTTTGGTGTGATCCCCTTGTCTTCCCTGGAAATATAGATTCACAAACGAAGAATAAAACCTCTACTTCAAATGCAAATTACATAGACATCTGTAAACATGACATATGTCTTGCATTATATTTTTTAGGGAACAACTCTATCGAAACAACTGAAGTTGATCATAACAGGTCTTTCACGTAGTAAGCTATGGTGACTGACATGACAATTGACAAAGCATTCTTAGAAGAAGCAACATGTTGAATTTTACCTCTACGGCATCCTTGAGAGGCCCCCAGCATTCAATTCTGTTGTACTTCTTCAAACTAGAATGAAAATGAAACCTGAAACTAAAAGCATCCATTAATTCAGGATGCTCTCTGAATAGTAGTGAGTCTCCATGTAACACAGCTTTGAGTACCTGGTTTGTATGGAAAACCAAAGAAGGGAAATGTTTAAGCACCGCTTCATTCATTCAACCATCAGAATACCTCAGTGTTTCGAACAAAACAGTGCAGGTAAAGAGAGGCAAGGTATGCAGTTTGAAAACAATAATGATGATGAGTTGTCGACGTATCAGAATGAAGGTAAGAAGACTTAAAACTATATATGCGAAACTCAGATGATCAGTACGAAATAAAACATTTTTCACTGCAATATGTCTCAGGCATGCCAATGGCCGTCTTTAATGGTATTGCCTTTGCATAATATTTTCTACACATTTAGGACTTTGTAAATTTTAAGTTTTCCTCAAGAATCTTATCTTCCTAGTAATTCCTTTTGCAAAGAATAAAATGTCAGAGCAATGTCTTAGAAGAGATGCTTACCAAAGGCATTTCTTTGGAAAATATGTGATATCTGAACTCGGCAGCCAGGTTTAGCATATTGGGGCCGCTCACATAGCAATGGATAAGGAGGCACATTTCACCATTCACCTTTTTTCCATTCTGCAACGACGCTTATCCTTGCTGTACCATCCTTTTTAGCTGCAATACGGATTCAATAAAAAAGGTTATATGATAAAAATCAAATGGACTATCAGATGCAAACAAGAACATTGAAACTTCACTTCATCCTAGCATAAATAGGCATCATAACAATTTTTAGAAGCTTTGAGAAGAAATAGTTTAAAGCAGACCTGATCGAGGTTGATGACATTGAGATCAGCATGGAAGTTAGCCAGAAGTCACAATGAGATAGGATATAAGTTCTTGGGTGATTCCAACATAATTGTTCATCTCTTCCTCCCATAAATTCAACTTTTAGCTTGAAGCTTCAATCTCGCTGGACCCAAAAGACTAGAAGCCATGAACAAAGGAAAACACAAGTTCTCATTCTGGTACTCCAAGAACTCAGTTTAATAATTATATTTGTAGAAAACAATGGGGTTTGGCTGCCAAACAAGCAAGAACTGTCATTGTCCTGAAACTGATAGCACTGATGTATTAAAATGTAATTATGCTAATGGGCTTCGCCCATCAGTCTACACAAATAGAACTTCAGCAGTAGCAGAGCAGCATAGTGAAAACTTTCTGCAACAGCGAGGCATATTTTACAAATTACAACTCCAACTGATTACATATGGTAACGGCTTGAAATTGCAATTCTATATTCTAATCTCTATGGAATTCATGTGCTTATTTATTAAATATATGATGCCAAGAATGTTTTCACTACAAATTAAACCAAACCATATCTTTTTTAATTCACAAGATATTCTAAAGGAGGAATTTCGTATTTGGGTGCCGAACTTGGCTATACTCAAGTCCTGCAAACGTTTGCATATAATATTTTTTATGTAATGAAAAGGAAACAAATATGAACATCTCATGGGGATGAATAAATTGACAAAAACATTATCCTTTGACAGGAATAAGCATCAAAGATAACAAAAATGCTGGTAACTAAAAGCAACTTAGACAGACTTGACTGACTTCAATATATTATCTAAATTTTTTTATTTTAAACAATCCCATTAACAGATAATGCCTTCATATATTTTTCTGTTTTAGACAACAGATAATGTGGATGGGGAATTTGAATGCAGGATCTGTAACGCTCATAACCACTTTAGCTACAAGTTATCTTGCCAAATATTAACCTAAATGTGGCATTACCTATATAAACACTACAAATTGCATCAAGAAGAAATGCAGAGAGAGAGAGAGAGAAATGATACCTCAGAAACAAAGGTATTGTAAGAGTCTCTGTTGTTGCTGATAGCAGAAAAAGCAAAACAGACTTATTGGGTCTTTGGGGAGAGAAGAGTAGTTGTGGTTTTATTCAAGGTCCTCAATGGTGATGGTGGAAATAAAGTATAATAAAGCACAATGAGTGGCCATGGAAGATGCATAACCCTGTTTTGTGCTCCTCATCTTCTTTCACCTTGCAACCATTGTTTCTTCCCTTCTCCTTGGTTGCTGAGTTAGAGAGAGAGAGAGAGGAAGTTAGAGAGAGAAAAAGAAAGAGAGAGGAAGAAGAAGAATGTGTGGAGGATTGTCGTTCATAGCTGTGGTCATGTGGTGGACTGTGAAGTGTGAAAGCTCCCTTGCACCAAAACCCAAAATTTATGTTTTAACCCTCTTGCACCACATTTTTCTTCTTCTTTTTCTTTTAATTATTATTAGTTATTATTTTTTTGAAAAAATGGTTTATTTAAAGTGAGCATTTTAATGACAAGTGATTTGTAACTCAGTTATTAAGAATATTTGCCCTTGCACTTGAGATACTGAATCCCTCTCCCATAAATTAATGTAGATTATCTTATTATTTGGCAAAAAAATGTGAGTATTTTAGTGTATGGTGATTGGTCAGTGAAGTCCAACTTTTGTGACACGTCATCAGCAGCTTGAAATTTTGATAACCAATGTGGATAATGTGATTACGTGGCTTCAGATGGGTGCCACATGCATCCTCAATTCACTTTTTACACTAGTCAAGAATTACATGGCCCTTGACAAAGTTAAGAAGGACAATATTGCATTCACTACTGAAGATTCTTATATACTCACTGATTCTACCTAATTGTTACCCATACGCTGCTCTTTTTATGTTTAAAAGCCCAAGAAAATTAAACAAGATATTTTATTTTAAAACAATAAAATACGTTGCTAGTATTATCGGGGCCAAATCATTAAAGGAAGATATTGCAGACTCACTAAAGGAGTAATTTCAAGTATTATCCAAAGCAAGAAAGAATTATAAGTATTGCCCATTAAGCTTTACAAACCAAATGCAAATGTGGAATTGTGACGTTTGCTTCACACAGCCCAAAACAAATAAGATTCAAGGCTATGATTTGACACTTACCTATGTTCCGGTAAGGGGCATTTGGATTATAATGGCAACGTCACGTGTAGTGCGTTAAAAGATTTGCATATAACGGCATATACGTGAATGAAATTTAAAACATAGAATATGACGTTATTAGTTTAAGATGTCATAGTGGTATGCCTAAGGTGAAAGGTAGATAAGTCCTTAACGCATCAAATATATATTTCGAAATTGATACAATTTTATCACAAGTATTGAAATTCTAAAAGGCATTTCAAGCTCTTGGGATTTGTCTAGTAATGTTTTTATAAATGATCTTAGAGGAACTTTTTTGTAGAACGAACAAGAAAATTTTGCATTGTTACAATTTGAGAATGCGTATGACAATATAATCCGAAATGATTTTTTGAGAAAGAATACATTATAAGTGTGTTTGGTACCAATATCTAAAATGAAAAAAAGTTATGTTTTTGTAATATAAATTTTAAGATGGTGGTGTTGATAGCGCTTGTAGTGAGGGTTATGTTGGTGACAACGATGGTCGGGGTGGTGGTGGGGTATGAGTGATGGCAATAGTAGGGGGCAGGCAAGGGGGCTGTGGTGGGAGGATATGCCAGATGGTGTGATGTTAGTGATGGTGGGCCGATTGAGTGATGGTGTCACCGAGATGGTGGTAGGGGTTGGCTGTGGTAAGAATGGTGGTGAGGGGGCAGTGGTGGCAATGGTTACAGGGAGACGCTGGAAGGTGGTGGTGGCCATGGTCATAGGAGTGGTCCGAATGGAGTCCCGCCAAGGTAGCAGCTAGCTGGTGACAACAATAATTGTGGCAATGGCTGTAATGGCAAAGATGTGAGGAAGGTGGATGGTGACAATAGTGATTGAGTGTTAGTTATGAGATAAAGTGGTGGTGGTGTATATAGTTTTATTTTTCTTGAAACTCTAATTTTTTATTTATTTAGAAAAACTCTAACTTCTATTTTTTTTTAAAATTATATTCTTGGTAAACACTAATAATTTGATGTTTTACAACATTTAGACTAAATATTGTAATTTATACTTTTACTTTATGAGTTTGTTCTTTCAAGAGTATTCTACCATATGTCAAACCGAAACTCAATCTCACTACAGGGCAATACCTACCGTGTTGGTCGCTTGTCAAATGCTTTAAACTATTGAGATTGCATCATGACGAATTTATTTATGGTTGAATAAGGTGGGGCCAAGGCCCACATTCCCCAATCAATTGATCATTGATCCTAAAAGGGACTTCGTTCAATCCCTTTGTCGCAAGTAGAGGAATGTCTACGTGTCATTTGTCTGCTAGTGTGTTGAAGATCGACGTTTTCGCGTTGTAGATTTTAGCAAATTCCTAGACCTTTTAATCTTTGATTGTTGTATGTGTGACGCTTTTTTATTTTTATTTCAAGTTTTCTTTCACATAGTTTTCTTTTAAGAAGATTTTTTACCGAGGTCCACATCTTTAGAGTACAATGTCCGTCTCTTTGTCTCGTTGTTTTGAATTGCATTGTATATGCCGAAGTAGGTCGACGAATTTTTTCGTATTTTTGTTTTGTTTTGCCTCGTGATAACTATTTAGGCAACGTATCTTTTAAGACGCAGTTTTTGTTCCTACAATCACGCTTAGATTTCGATGTTTTTCCGCCATCATTTGTACTCTCTATTGGTGTTTGAATAAAACATCTTTTCCTTAAAAAAAAAGATAGATATGTTACAGGGCATCACATCTATTGGCAAAAAAGAAAAGATAAAGAAAATTACAATGGCATCATTTGCTAAATTAGATATTAGTCTAATGGTTTGATCAAAGAGATTGGGATTACTTATTTTAAAAGCCAAATTTTTCAGGATTCTGTGGTGATATGATACTTTTAATGTGACATTCGTGGTGAAAAAGTTATTAATTTAACTACCGCAATGAGGCTCATTAATAATAACTTAAACTGCTAGTCTTCTCATAAATAGAAAGGGTAAAGTCGTCTTTTCAAATCAAATTAAGAAATCTAGAACATTTATGGTATGATATAGTATGAATTAGGATTCAAATGAATTTGATTTAAGAAACCCAAACCTTCGACCGAAAAATCCACGCCAATGGCTAGCGTAATAAGTGGAAGAAGAAGTCACGCCTAATTTCTTATAAATTATTGTTGTCCGCATCGTTGCACCAATGCCCTGCACATCGGGGATCAATCAAAACCTAATCGTGTCATCTCGTGGATCATCAAGCAAGCAAACTAAGTTTCGCTTATTGAAACAAGAGTTGGAATATATAGTATCCTTTGAAGACCATCCATCCTCTCTTTCAATTTTGTTTATATGAGCTATCTTTATTCATTGAGGAAAATTGAACCAAGGGAGTATTATGGGTAATTTGTACGAGGGGCATCAAATGGCCACCGATGGAGTATGAGTTTTGCAAATGATCAAACCAAGCCCATAACCCATAGTTGTTTTAGACTTAACCCTAATTCATTCTCTACAGACAAATTAATAAGCAATCAAAGAACAACATAATCAGTCACAAGAATTCATAGTAGTTCTAGGTTTCTTAATTTGATTTGAAAGGACAACTTTACCCTTTATTTAATGTAAGACTAACGTAAAAGTTTAGGGTTTGGACGCCAATTGCTAATGGGTCTTACTACGGGGGTTTAATTAACAATTTTTTCACTACGACAGCCATATTAAAAGTACCATTTCACCATGCAGGACCATGCAAAATTTTTTGCCTATTTTAAATTGTGTATACTTTAAGAGGTTTCTGGACACCCAAAATTTGTCTATGTACACCCTATTTCTTTGGACACCCTTGTTAAATTTTTAACAATCTTTGACACCCAACTTAGTTTTTTGTAATTTCCAAAATTAACCTTCAAAATACATTTGGGTTAATTCAAACAAAATACATGAAAAAAGAATAAAAACATGAAGGACGAGAAAACGGGTGATGGTGGGTTCTTCCCTCATCGTTGCTCCGCTGACAACAAGGGGAGTAAACATGGAAAGAGAGAGTGGTGTTGGTCTATGAAGGAGAAAGGGGAGGAGGAAGGGATAGGGCCGGGTTGCTGGAGGCGCAGGTGGGTGGGAGGGGATGGATCGGGTCACTGAGAAGAGAGGTTGAGGAGGTGACAATGGTGGGATTGATGAGGGGAGAAACCTGTGCCGATCAAGATCCGCACTGAATGGAGGGAGGGCGAGTGGGATCACACTTGCTAGCCTCCACCTTGGTGCGCGGTCGACGTTCCACGTCATCCGGAAGCCTGGCGATCTCTTCCCCGGTTTGTGTTTGCCATCTCCGACATCTTCTGGGCCTCCGCCCTCCTTGAATGCGAATTGGGGTTTTTGGGGTTTCATCAAAGTTGAAATTGAAGCCTTTTCTTTCTTTCAAAATTTTTTTCCCTGTACAACCCAATAGTCTTTTTGAGTAATTTGACAAGAGGATAAAACCGTGTTTAAACTTTTGCAAATTTACGGGTATCCGTAGATCATTTTTCTGTACAAAGAAGCTCCCATACTTTAAATGTGTAATGTATTATAGGAGTGCTCAAGCACTAACCGATTAGGTATTTTAATATAGCACTAACCACTCGTTTGAGCCCACCTTATAATTTAATCTCATGATCCGAACTCCGGCTCAAATTTTAGGTTGTTGCCGATTTGATCATCCTTAAAATTTCATTCATATCAAAATCATTTAATCATTTAATTATTATTGTTGATGCACAAATTATTATTGTTCACTAAGCAGTTGGTGCTACTCGGCAGCTGGTTGAAAGGTGTTCTCGGGGTGCGAGTTGTCGTAATGGGGTTACGAGGTTGGTCCGAGGTTGTGCGTGCATGGGATTAAAGACCGGAATCATGCAGGCCGCAGCTATAGTTTCAACCGCAGCTGTACAAAGTGGATGTTCTAAAAGGGTGATGAACCAAGCTTGTGAGCTTCTCTACAATGTCGTGAAATAAATAAATTTCGGGTCAGACTTTGATATGCTCTCTTGTTGTTGTATAGGCTCAAGAAGATGAATTAAACATCAAGCCTTCTTTCGTTAGCGGACCCTTGTGTTCCCCCTTGTGGGTTTGTTACAAAAGCTTGAATGCTTTGCTTGTTGCAAGCTTGTAATTGAAGCCGTGAATTTGTAAATCCTAAATTTGATCTTTGTTAACTGTAGCTTGGAAGAATGGGACATTAAACTCGGGGCTTCAATGCTGAGGTTAAGGAAGCAAGATTTGAAGGTCAGGTGAGCTCGGGCCGTGGTTGAAAGTTCTTCCTTGTAGTTTTGTAAGTAAAAATTTTAATGCAAGCTTTTATTGAAGGTTTGTAGTCAGTTTTTCCTTTACATATATACCTTGAGCGACCCAAATGTGGGAGAAATCACATAAATAGATTTTGCTTCGCACACTTGTGACTATCAAGCAAAGAAATTAGTTAAGGCGAAGGTTTAGACCTCCGAGAGATATATGCAAAGCCCGGACCTTCGTAGATATGCGAAGCCTCGACCTTTGTAGATATGCGAAGCTCGACTAGATAGTAAAGCTCGGGACTCCGCGTGATCCTGGAAAGCTTTTGGACCTTCTGATGTGGGAAGCTCTAGGCCTTCGCATATGGAAGCTGCTGACCTTGCATGTGGGAAGCTCGACTTTCGCATGTGCGAAGCTCCGGACCTTCGCATGGAAGCTCTAGGCCTCGCATATGGGAAGCGCTTAGACCTTCGCATGTGGGAAGCTCCGGACCTTCGTATGTGGGAAGCTCTGCATCTTCACATGTGGGAAGCTCTTGGTAAGACTATATAATATTCTTATTTCGCACACTTGTGATCATCAAGCAAAGGCTGGCTACTTGTTGGGTTATTCTTAGGCCGTTGAAGAGTAAGAGAATTTACATAATATGATTTTATTTCGCATACTGGTGATCACCGCTGTGCGAAGCTACCCATTTATTGTCATTGTGGTCCTCTCGCTTAGGTTGAAATGTAATACATAGCTTGAAACCTTCATGGGCCTATAGAAGCATCACATACACACCGAAACTCTGTTACTCGTTTCACATGTTGAAGCAAAGAACTAATGTTTAAGCCTTTACCTTCGTGAGTTCTCGTAAATGTCGGAGTAGAAATGCTTGCACTTTGGGAAACCTTATAAATTAGCTTCGTTCGCACCATACCCTGGGAGCCCAAACAATTTTTTGAAGCTATGATGTTTGACTTTCTTTTGCCTACCCTCCAACGGTGCTCCTCAGAACCCACAACTAGGTTAAAGTGCCTGATTGAGGGATTTGTCGTAGTGTTTTGAAGTATATGCAAAGGGCTGAAGAGCTTCGGCAAACGACCACCATGATATTGTGATTGACATGTCGATTCTCCAATCTTGTAAAATTTGGCCTCCGTATACCATATGTAGCTTTCTAAGTTGAAGCATTACGCATGCATTGAAGCCATTAGCCAATAAGCCCTTGTTGGCTTGTAATATTCTTTGTTGTTGACTATTACCCTTGTTAGGTTTAAGCACTCCCCTAGTTAGGTTGAGTTGAGCTTGTCGATGCCTCTTCTGCTGTAAGGCTTGATAGTTTTCATTGCTTGTGAATGCTAAGAGTCCATAGGTATGAGTTGCACTGCCTCTTACCTAGCTGGCTGGACGAAGGTAAGTTCCTTCATCACCTAAAAGAGGGTGGGAATGGATGGCGGGTTGCCGAATGGTAAAATATATATTAAGGTACAAGTTGTACCTTTCCTCACCTGGTTGGTGGAACAAATGGCGAGTTGTCGAATGACAAAAATGTTTATTGTGAGTACCGCTGTACCCTTCATCACCTAGTGCTGTGAGAATAATGGCTAGCCGTCGAGGTGCAAGGTAACACATGTCGGAGGGCAAAAATGTTTACAGAGTACAAGTTGTACCCTTTCTAAGCTCATTGGCTTATGTATGAATTTGCTAAAAGTATGATGTTTATGTTGATGGATATGAGTGATGCCTATGTATGCATGTTGCTTATGAATGTTTTGCTATGTATGAATGAATCCATTGTTTGGATATATGACCCAAGGTTTGGGCTTAGTAAAATATATGAATATGCATTAGAATATTGCTCATTTGGTTAACCATGTTGGTTGTACCACTTAGTTTTATTTACCTCGAGTAAAGTATGCATGTTGAATCTCCAAGTTAGAGTAGAAAGTTAGGTCAAAAAGTTAGACCAAGTGTTCGTGTCCACGGCATTGTTGGGGTCAAGCTATCTAGTCATGTAGGCATATGAATGCACAACAAGGGATCTCTAACCTTCCATGGTGGAAGGAGAATACTCTGAGATATGATTCGAAAGTCTTTGGCCAAAGCATATGAATATGATTTTGGAAGTTTGTTTCAAATCATATTCAATTGAATCATATAGAAGAGAATCACATTGGATAGTAGACATGAAAATAACTATCACTCAAACAATGTGATTAGGAGTATTGTATTAGAGAAGGACCGTATTGCATTGTAATTGTAACTGGATAGGTTCTCCAACCAATTCTACTTAGCTTGGGTAGCCATGACATACTGCTAGGTGTCACTCATGGTTTGTGGAAGCCCTAAGGATTAGCCAACACTAATCTTAAAGGGAGAATTGAAATGTGGTTTCAATTCACAATCGATCGTTAAGAGTAACAATCGCCCACTGCCTCGCTAATTGGAACCTAATGGATCGTACACCGAGTAAGGATGAAAGTGAAGAAATAAAGGAATGGATAAGCAATTAAATTGTTTAATTGAGACTGATCATGATTAATTAATTAGTTAATTAATTATACGAAAGGTTCGTATTTGGGCTTTTAAGTTGGTTTTGGGTTTCGGGGCCCAAAAGGGTTTTTGGTCCACAAGACCCATTGAGTTTAGGTTGTATGACAACTAAAAACTAAATGGAAATTAACCCAAAAACAATGCCAAAACCGGCCTAGAGTGAGTGGAGGCAAACTTGGCTTATTTACAAGTTTGCCACTCACTTGTGATGAGGCATAAAGGGAACTTTATGGCCATAATCACTTAAGGGGTTTTTCTTGGATGAAATTGAGTTGAAATTCTCTCTCATTTTCTTCAAGGGAGGCCGGCCATTTAGTGAGCATTTAGCTAGCAATCTTTTGCTCCTAAATCATCCATTTCATCTTCACACCTCATCCTTGGTGTGGAGACTTAGAGACACTAAGCTTTTGGTGTTTTTTGGAGTTCTTATCCTCACATTCTCAAGAAGCAAAGGAGGAGACTTGAAGGCCCTCCACTTGGGTGAATCCCTTGTGCAAACAAGGATGAGCTTCAAGGGTAATTAATCTCCAAACTTCACTCTCTTTAATTTTGTTAAAGAGTACTTTTGGTTCACCATATTCTAGGCTTTGAAAGTCATGGGTTTTATGAATTGTTTTTGAATGCATGCTTGCTTTAAATTGTTTTTAGTTGGCATATGTATTCAAATGTTCATCTATTGTTCTTAGCTAGGACAAAATTTTTCCTTCAGATACACGGCTTTTGATCCTTCAACCCCTTCTGCAATAAGATGTATTTTTCTGCTTCTCCTGCTTTGGATTGAAGCAGCTGGGTTGAGAGAAGTTTCGTGTTGGTCAACGCCTTGTTGAGGAAGCTGTTGTTCAGCAATTCTACCTTCCAAGTTGAGGCCAGGTGCCCTCCCAAGTTGGTGAGTATTCTGGTGATGGGTATACGAGGGCCTTTTGTCTTGGAGCATCTGGAAGACCTTCATATATTGTTTTTGAAGGACTTCATTCTTGGCCACCATTTTTTTGTTTTACACTTCAAGCTCCTCGACTCTAGCTTGAAGGTCAGTAGGTTCTTTATCCTTCCTCTGCCTCACACTACACATGAGAGGTGTATTGTGCTAGGTACTTTGGCCCTCTTTGCTCCTCATGTTGGAGAGAGGTACTTTGTCGAATGGGAAGGTGCGAAACATGAGACTTAGCTTGGTCAAGCTGGTGGGAGTATGAATCAATGTCGTTTCTCACAGACGGCGCCAAATGTTGATGCATGAAATTAGTTTAATGTCGGAATAACGTAAAGTTTCAAGGTGAAGTGACCTTTGCTAAATTACTCAGGTCACTAAGTGAAGATAATGTGTAAAGAGATAGAGATAGGGAAGCAAACACAAAATGTACGTGGTTCACCTTAAGTTGGGCTACGTCCTCGAAGGTAGAGGAGTTCTCATTAATAATGTAGAGATTACATGATACAAGGGTTTAGGCATAATCATCATTAGTGAGTTCTAATAATGGATTAGAAGGTCTAAGATCATAAGAGATTAATTGGAGAGAAACTCATGTGCTTCGGCAAGGGTGCCTCAGCATGAACCCTTCAGCAGATCTTTGAAGGTACAAAGTTGACAGGTGCTTGGTAGTTTTGGGATTGGTGAAGTATGGTAAAAACAATTATTGTGAACATTTCATTGTTTATCAACAACTCTATCATCGTTTATTTGTCATGTCACAATTAGATAACTAAACGACTTTCGATTTCAGTGAATTTTTGCAAGAATGATCATTCAATAATAACCTAAAAATGATTGGTTCAAATTATAAGAAATGTTGTTCAGTGAGTCCAAACAAGTGGTTTGTTCGCATTAAAATACTATAGCTAGTTAGCACTTGAGCGCTTCTGTATAATATAAATATATATATATATATATATATATATATTAATGGGAAAGCTAAAGTTTGATTACTTCTTATAGGGATCTTCGACATGGAAATCCTGCCTCCCGATTTGTTCATTTTGTTCGTTGAACCTCTTATGCATCACCTAAATAGGTTAATTTATCTTTTTAATATTGGTTTATTGTCTTCATTGGGATCAAAGTTGGATAAGCAATTTTAAATTTTTCTGCCAAACACTATCAAAACGTTTTTCAGTTATTTTAAAAGCACTTCCAAATAGACTCATGTTATTTTCACTCCCACCTTTCTTCTCATTTTATTTAATTTTATTTATTTATTTTAACCTGCACTTTGGATCGGTAAGTTTTACCTACTGCGAGTCCGGAGTGTGACAAGCAGTTCCGAACAACTCCTATATATATATTAAATTATTTCACATATTCAAGGATAGTATGTTAATTGTAAATGACCTCAATTTTATTTCTTTCCTAATTTTCTTATTTTTTCTTAAATATCTTTACATAAAATGTGTGTGATAATTCTTAATATTGTGAAGAATCATGTGTCGGTTGAGTAATTAATTTAAAGATAAATGAAAACCATATGAGACTTATCAAAACCTAATGCCGCACATAGATATGTACCCATTATATTTTCAAAACCACCGTCCAGACCCTCACTCTTTATCAATAAAAAGGACCTTAGATTTCTCAGGTTTGTGCACAATTACAAAAAAGACATATGTTGATATGAATTTCTTTATGTTTTGATTTACGTATAGAAATGATGCAAGGTTTCTAGGCATCTGAAAACGAAGATGAGGCGGGAGATGAATCTATCTCTAAAGGGTTTGACATGTGTGTGTTTCTCAAACATCGCATCCATGATTTACCAGAGGTATATCTTAATTATTATTTTATTTAAAATATTGTGTATAAGCGTTTTGAAGAGTTCTAATGATAAACCTCAATTTATATATTGGATTTTTGTCATCTATTACAATAAATATCTTAATTGTAGAACATGTGCAATTAAAATCTTTATTTCATGTAAATACTAGTTTGTGTTATAATTTTTATTTTTATTTTTTCGAATTATGACACTGAGGTTATTTCAAGATTCTTCTAAGAAATCTTTTTTAATACACTTTCTTCTTCTCTAAATAAAAGAAAAAGGAGGGTGAAGTGAACTGTTCCCTCTTATTTTTTGATGAAGACAAGTCACACATGTATTGGTTGTTCATTCATTTATTTTTGTTTTAGGATAATGTTATTGGCATTCCATTTATAAATTGAATAACTCAGGAGCCATCCATCGGTATGTTCCAGCCTCAAAGGTCATGGCACCTGATATCTCCTCTCTTGCATGCCCAAAGTCAACCAACTTACCAGGGCGCCAGTCCCAAGTGCTTCTAAAGGTCATCTAGTCTCAAAAGCTCAGAAAGCATTATCAAGGATGGTGATAGCAATTTTACCACACTCAAATTCCAGGCAAAAATCACTTAAAAATACTTGCAAGAGTACAAGGTTATCGTAGTATAGCAACTCAAGCAAGGTCGTTTCCACAGAGAGTGATATAAATAACTTGTATTTAGAACGGATTCTCAATTAATTATTTAATACAAAAAGGTAGAAAGTTGTGATCATGAATTAAAAATAACAAAATAAATAGAAATTCGCAGGAAAT
Organism: Gillenia trifoliata; assembly: GCA_018257905.1. Taxonomy (NCBI): domain Eukaryota; kingdom Viridiplantae; phylum Streptophyta; class Magnoliopsida; order Rosales; family Rosaceae; genus Gillenia; species Gillenia trifoliata. The sequence goes on from JAEHOF010000022.1 coordinate 40,198, forward strand.
TAAATAATCGAAAATAAAGCTCGAAAATAATTATTAGGAAACAAAGATAAGAAATCCTAGAGTTCAGCCATCACCAATAACAATCCTATATAGTTCTACCAATTACTTATGAATTACACATGCACTTTGAAGGTTAGGTTTTCCTATTGCATATTCTACTAGTGATATTCTAGCTAGAACGTATATCTAACATGCAACCCGTCTGTGATATTCAGATCAAATATGAACATGCAAGACTCATTAAGTTTTGTGAAAACCTTTTGAAAAACCATGCAACCCTTAAGAGCGTGATATTCGCCTTAAGTGAACTTACAATTATCAATCACAAGAAGCCCTAGCCAATTTAAGGGTGATATTCCAACATAAATTGCATCCAATTACTTGTCTACACATCCTAATGGTGATCAAGCATTAAGATAAATAGATAGTTTAAACCGGTGATTGACAATTCAAAGTAGCATGCATAATATCATAAGCAATTGAAAAGAAACTACATATTCATGTTAAAGGCTCAAGGCCTCACTCTAGAAAAGGAATTAGTTACGCATAATCGTAATTGAAATCATAAAATAAATTGATAAAAGTATAGAAAACACCATTGTAGAAAAATTGAGCCGAGTTCTCTACAAGTTTTTCTCCAAATTCGTCCTTCCCTAAAACCCTAGAAAACTCAACTGTATATAATACTAGAAAAACCAAATCCTACTTAAAAAGGGCTTCCCCAAAAATCAGGAAACAGAAATAAAAATAAAATCAATTACAGAATCCTTTCCTAACAAGGACTTGGACTGCTGCAGAAAATCCTATCTTTGATCGACCAAATCAGCTCCAAATTAGGCCCATAATATATCGTTGGAAAGATAAAAACGTCCTCTACAACTTTGTAGAAGAAACCGAAGCCCAAAAACGTCATTCTGGATCAGTTATCTGCCAAATTAGCCCAAAACGTGAATCTGGCCGAATTTTGCAATCCATCTTCAATTATTCTTCACGATCAAACGGCATAGAATTAAGGCTCGAAACTTTGACACAAACGTCTTAGCTCCAAAACTCCACAATTTGCCCATTTAATGCGCAAAGCCGATTCAATCCATCCTATAACAAAAATATATAGAGAAGTATCAAAATTCTCTCAAAAACAAACATAAAAGCTAAATTGGAATACCATAAAATATAATATAATATCGACTGATCAAATACCCCCAAACTTAGCTTTTTGCTTGTCCTCAAGCAAAACAAAACAAAAATAAAAACTAAAAACTAAAACAAAAACAACCTAAAACAAATTCTCTTTCCAAGTTGCAATCCATAGACAACGTTAAAAATTAGAACACCTCTTCAAAATTTCCAACTAATCCCACTACGGAGTCTTAGCCATTTAAGGTCAATTAGAAAAGAATTCACACACTTCCTTTGGTGTAAAGTGAACCAACACAGTTAAGGAGACTCAACTAAAACTCTTACCTCTCATCCCTTTTTTTCACACTCCACAAACTTATATAAACTCTCTTCTTTTTTTATTTTTTTTTTTATATTTATTTTATTTTATTTATTTTATTTTAGTAATAGTAGTGGTCGTGCAATGTCGGTTCCCTTAAGCTTTCTATCCAACCCATGTAGCGAGCTTTAGGTCAATGTCTCCCAAACCACTGGGGCTTTAGGGCACTAGGTGCAAAACACCCCTAAGGACTTATTAACCCGAGCTGGAAAGGCTACGAAACCAACTAACCACCCTGCCCCATGCCAAAACTCTACCGTTTGACGCGAGAATCACTGCTGATTAGGCAGGACTGGCCCGGTTACTAAGCAAAGCCTTGGGTGAAACAATTATTACTTTATAACACCTACTAACTTTAACGTATATAAAACTAAAATTAAAATACACTTAGACAAAAAGTAAGTTTTTCAGTCTCACTCCCCACAAACCATGTCAGTGTGAATGTGCAAAGTTTCAAAGTATAACGTATGAATTAGTCTCTAAGCAAAATTAAATAGAAAAGACTCTCAAGTGGGACTCATCTTCACTATGTCCTTGAGTTCTAGCGTTTAAATTCGTCCATGGATATTAACTTAAAATAAGAATCAACTGACACACAAAAATTAAAAACTAAATCCCCACCCCCAAACTTAAATCACACATTGTCCTCAAGGTGGAAAAATAAAGAAAAACAAAAACTACAAAGACAAAAAGAAACTAAAGACAAGAAAATAAATAAAAATAAAATAAATAATAAAAAACAAAAAAAAACAAAAAAAACAACAAAAACAAAAAAAACAAAAGAAAGAAAAGTGATTGCACCTGGGTAAGAAAAGGAAATCTGATGGCAATTGCTTTCCCAATCACGTGCCACGAACCCAGAGCCAAACAACATTGGATCCCATTCTCAATTTACTTGGTCTCTCGCTCTCTCTTCACAGACCACCAAATCAGTCCATCTTCTCCATATCAACCCATGAATTAGAGCACCAATTGCTCGCATCCTCCATCGCAGCCATGATCCCCTCAACATCGCAGACCACCAAATCAGTCCATCTTCTCCACATCAACCCAAACCACCATGTCATTATCACCTCGCTCACCATCGTCGCACCGACCGCCATTTCCCTGCGGATCCGTCCGAGAAACCCCAATGTGCAGCAGCGCGAGATTCGACCAGCCCAGATCGATCCAGTACGCAGGCCACCTCCGTCGCAGCTGCAAAAGCCTTGCCGAACATCCATCACAAACCCGAGGTAATTTTTCAGCTTTTTTTTTTTTTTTTTTTTCAGCTTGAAATTTCATGTCTAATCATATCCCCTGTGTGGTTTTGCATGTCTGTCGATATGGAGTCCGGGCCTAAAAATGAAATAAAGTGATCGATCGTTGATGTGGACCCTTCTGTAAGTCTTGGACCCCTCTGCTCCAATAAATATGATGTGCATGTGAAATATATGAACATGTTGAATATCTGCAAATATGATGAATCTGGTATATGTTGAAAGCATGCTGAATATGTTGAGGTGAATGTATGTGGAATCGTAGTAGTGGATTAATAGGCCTGATAGCTTCCATCCTGCGAAAACAAAAATTTTCAGTTAGTAGAATCGAGCAGTGTTTCTGCACTATAAAATGAAATTTTCTGCAAATTTTGTTGTTCTAGATTTGCTGCTGGGTGCAAGATTCCAGTATAGGATGTGGTTGATGTTTATGTAGACTTGCTGCTGGGTGCAGGATTCCAGCCTAGGATGTGATTTATGTTCATATTTCTTGATGTTTTTCTGTGTGCAACCTGCAATGAACCAAAAATTGGAAAAAATTAGAACCCAAACTAAAATCAACGAACTAAGAATAAAAAGAAAGAAAAATGTTTTTTTTTTTTTTTTTTTTTTTGTATAAAAACGTTTTTTTTTTTTTTTTATTTAACGAAAGAAAAAAAACAATAAACGAACTGACTATGAATAAAAAGAAAAAGATAGAGTTAGAAATGTTGGGTTGCCTCCCAATAAGCGCTTTAGTTATCGTCTATAGCTAGACGTAGCAGAAAGCTGGTGATCAAGTCACTGCGTCTTTTAGAGTCATCGACTCCCTTGCAACGTCATAGGGTAACTCAAGATGCGGCTTCAGTATATGTCCGGTCACTTTAAACTCACACCCTTTAGCTTCATTCTTGATCTCCACAGCTCCATGTGAATAGGGTCTTTTCCATCGAGACTTAAGTTTTTCTGGAAATGATTTCAACCTTGAATTGAAAAGTAAAACCTTCTTCCCTGGGTGAAATTCTTTCCGGAGAATTTTGCTGTCATGAAAAGCCTTAGTCTTCTCCTTAGAGATCTTTGCCTTTTTGTAAGCCTCATTGCGTGTTTCCTCAAGCTCACTGAGCTGCAACTTCCTCTTCTGTGCACGTCTCCACTTTGGCAGCTGTGCTGGTATGCTGTCCAGTGCAGCATTAATTTGTCCCACATTCCTCTTATCAATTTCGTTCATATCACCATCGTGTAGAACATTTAGCAACTGATCAGTTGACGATCTGGTCATAAAATTGGCATGAACTAATCCATCCAATACGTCAATGCGCATGCAGTCCTGTTGCTTTGTAGTGTGCTTAGTGTCTTCAAACAACTTGAAAACGGCTGACTGGTCTTGAACTCGAAGTGTCAAAGTGCCAGCTTCCACATCAATTAGAGTACGGGCTGTAGCCATGAATGGTCTCCCTAGAATGATAGGCGTCTCCAAGTCTTCATCCATATCCAAAACCACAAAATCTGCTGGTAAGTAGAAGTTATCCACTTTGATAATCAAATCCTCAATTATACCTCTAGGATATGTAATCGAACGATCAGCCAATTGAAGAATAACTGATGTTGGCTTGAGCTCTCCCCTTCCCAATCTCTGAAAAACAGAATAAGGCATTAAGTTTATGCTAGCACCTAAATCAATCAAAGCACGTTTAAAATAAGAATTTCCAATAGTGCAAGAGATAGTGAAACTCCCCGGATCTTTCTTCTTTGGTGGCAGTTTGTGTAACAAAACTGCACTGCATTGTTCTGTTAAGACCACTTTCTCAGATTTCAGGAACTTTTTCTTGTTTGTGTAAACGTCCTTCAAAAATTTGGCATAAGAGGGAATATTTTTTATGGCATCCAACAATGGCAAATTAATTTGAACCTTAGCAAGTGTCTGCATAAAATCCTTTAGTTGCTGATCCTTTTTGGCTGTTCCGCGCCCACCCCTATTTGTGAAGTAGCTTTGTGAGCTATAGCCAAACTTGAGCAAATTTGAGGTATCGTATGTATCAAATCTTGATTTTGTATGTAGGGTTTATGTGGGGCCCACCTGAACTTATAGTTGACTTTTCATCATTGGTCCTGATCACCTTTGTTAGGTTTGTAGAAGTGTGTTTGGGTTTTCTCGAACTCCGTCACGGATAAATTTAACTAAACCGAGGTATCCGCCAATTCTTTTTCTTCTTACCTTGTATTAAATGCTTAACTATATCAATGGCAATCATTTTTATGTTCTCAATGCCTTATACATGCAATACTCTACACTAAGTTCATCTAACTAAATGACAAAGATTTGAGCTTTGATTGGCAGTGGAGAGAGAGCACACTACTTAACCAACTTGACTAAGCCCATGTATGCCTTCTTAATATTGAAGAGGTTCAAGTTTCAATCCCCTCACGGCCCATGAGAAGGACTTAAAGTTCAATCGCCATCTTGACATTCCTCGAAATACCGATTCAAATCTATGTGTAAAATTTCATTACATGACGTTGTATTATTGGATTGACACCACAATACCTGATGAACTCTTTCATGCAAGTCACTCTCCATGACCCATGCTCATTAATAAGAAAAACAATAAATTTAGGTTGTTTTATTCACACTACACATATTATTGTTGATCACACCTCAAGACATCGATTACACCCAACATCAACTTTTTCAATTAAAATTTATCTTTAATACACTCGACATTGTTTCTTACAATACTACCCTCACACCCCACACCTCCATATATCCGTCTTTTAAAAAGAAGAAGCAAATGAATATGCAACTCTCCAGCCAACCTCTCGCTCATCCCCTTAGATAGTTGAGCAACAAAATGAAAAATGATTTGGCAACTTGAATATCAAATTGCAAAATGCGTGCCCCCTCCTCCAGCCCTTCTTTCGTATGCCTTTTCGGTTTTTGGTGTTACTTGTTTTGCTATCTGGGTGAATTCTTTCCCTGGTTTCATACATGTAACTTGGGATGTATCCTCTGGCTTTTTTATGCTCTTCTTTTTTTTTTTTTTTTTTTTTTTTTTTTTTTCTGGGGGTTATATATGACATTCTTTCAATAAAAGAAAAGGAAATCATCAAAACTTAAAAACAGGCGCGAGCCTGCAGTTTAGCGTGATTTCAAATTAGAAGTGGTGACGATACAATGCATAAAATAAGCCTCTGAGAGAGACTAAAACAGTTCTCAAAAATTCATGTTCAATTCACAAAAATAATTTTGGTTAGAGCAGATTTTATTTTACAAAGGATACAGGTGAGAGTTTGCTTTGAAAATCAAGAAAAATAACTTTGGAATACACGTTGAAAGTGATTTGGAGTGTTGTATTCAAAATTTTTATTTAATTTTTAAACTTTATGAGGTCTAAATAGTAATTTCATATTAGTATATGCTATTTAATAATAAATTTTAATGTTAAGTGTATTTAACAATACTTGGGTGTTAATAAACAACCGTAATTTGTCTTTTTAGTTTACTTTTTAGAAAAACTTAGGGTCCCTAAACTTCAAACCAAATCGCTATGGTTCAAATAAATTTCAAATCGCTTAATGTAAAGATGTATTATTTAATAAGACGGAAAGATCGTTTTGACTCATTTTTATGATTAAAAGATTCTGGTAGATCACCGTCTTTTGCATAAATGTCGTTTGCTGTTTAGTACGCCGCACCTTGACTTTATTGACTCTGTTTTTACAACTTAACCTTAGCTGGAATTTCCAGATCCCATAAAAGAAATACAAGTGGATCTCTCTTCCTTTCTCTCCCTCCCTTCCTCACTCAGATATTTTCCTCCCTTATTTAATAAGGTTGATGGTGAAGTTTGAGACAGACAATTGAAATCAAATAGTAGTGGGAGAGAGAGAGAGGACATTTGGAGTGACTGACACTTGAGTGACCGGGACTTAGCTCTCTCCTTCTCTCTTCTACAAAATAGTAATGAGTGAGAAGCAGCAAGACCCTACAGTTCTCCAATCCACCCAGTGACCTAAGTAAGAAAATAATTCTCACCTAAATCTTCTCATGCATTATATCGCTTATTCTATTTGATCAGATCTTCGTTTTGGTTGTTTTGATGATCCAAGTACTTTTGTTTTTCTTGATGAATAAATGCAAAGACACTCAAGTTTGTAGCTTTTGAATATTCCCAGTGAGTTGTTTGTATCAGTTCGCTTTTTATTTCTGCACTTTCACCAATCCAAACAGTGCGTTGTTCTTAATTATTGACCCAATTACTCCTGCTTCTGTTTGTTGGGTTTTTTGTGCTGAGAAATGGGTTATAATCACTTTTTTTTTTTTGAAGAATTCAGTTATTTTTTAAAGATATCTTTGTTGAAATCCAACAGAAAAAGTTAATCTTTTACCCTCAGATTTCTGGGTTTTTGTTAAATGAGGACCTATTTCTTTTGGAAGAAAGTCGTGGGCTTTGTGTGCATCGTATTCTACATCCACCTGCTATCAGTAATTTACTTATCAATCTTCTTTCTAGAGCAAAATGATATGACCCCCAAGAAACAATCTTTGAGAACAGGTGAAATGTAACATTGGGTAGCTGAGTCTGTTTTGTTATTTCAGGTGATTTTATAACTTGGGATATCGATCTTCGCTATCGTAAAGATGGCTATGGGAAGTATTCCTAGTTGATAGCGAAGTCGCTTAAATTATGTTCAACGACTAGTCTGGCGTTTTCTTGTTGCATTCGTTTAATTGGGGCTGGATGTTGATGTCAACGGTTGCCCGACCAGAATCAAGGGTCATTGTCTGAGGAGACCGTGGATGAGGTAAAGCGCAAACGATAACTGATAAAATTCGAAGCAATTTTAAAGACAGTTCGGGGGAAGTATCAGAAACTGTAACAAAAGAGGATGAAAAGGCAGTGATTTGTAGAGTGAAAGCCATTTGATATTAAGAATGATCAAAATGTTGAGGATGGGTCTGTGAATACAAAGGAAGAAAAACAGGAAGAATTGGGCTCTTAAAAGGAGGGATCTGGGGGAGAAGACTGACTCAGAAAAAGTGACAATGGTGGTGAGGGAAATCAGCAAGAGAAGCTTGTGGAAGAGAGATCTGATGAGAAACCTGGAGACTGAAGAGGGAACAAAGACAGAGGAAATAAAATTGATCAAGAAGTAGTTCAGAGATGGGGAGTCCAATTCTGAAGCTGGAAAATGGAGGCAGGAGGAGAGTTCAGGTACAAAGACATCTGGACAGGAGACTTCTGATGAAGTAAAGCAGGAAGAGGAATAAAACAGCTGACTGAGAAGGAAAAGGTTGAGAAAGATCAGAAGAAAGTGATACCAGTAGTAACACAGAAAGCCAGGAAGCTACAGCTGAAAATGGGGCAAGGGTCACTGAAGTCGTGGAGTCGAGAATGAGAAGGAAACACAAGAATCTCGTCACGAACACAAGAGTCGGGCATGATGAATGGAAGTGGAAAGTTCAGGATGTCACGGCTGGGCCAGACTACATCCCTTGTCTTGACAATTGTGGATCTATCATGAAGCTTCCAAGCAGAGGCCACTTCATGAACACCGAGAGAGGCACTGCCCTGATGAAGCCTCCACCTGTCTTGTTCCTCTACCGGAAGGGATATAAACGTCCATTCAGTGGCCCACAAGCAGGGATAAGGTATATCGTCTGTCTAGAATCTAGTAGAGCATTAACAGTTACCTCTTTTTAATCCTTGAAATTGAAATATGTTCTTGGTGCATGATGCAGATATGGTATCACAATGTCCTCAAGCACAAAGCTTGCAGTAGTTAAAGGGCACCAAAATTGGGTTAAAGTTACCGTGAATACCTCACATTTCCTGGTGGTGAACTCAGTTTAAGAATGGCGCTCTCATTACATTGATCTTATTCAAAAAGTGAGTCCTCTGGATATATCATCTTATTTTATGCCTGCCCTGTCCTCACATTAAGTTGCGTATATTGTTTACTCTAGAATATCTTCTATAGTATATATACATTCAGCCAACAGCTATTAGAAGAAGACACACATGGTTTTCTTTATTCCATTACCTGATAGGGTTTGAAATTGTATGGGATGCAGTTCCATCTTGATTTCATATCTTTCTTTTGTTGTTCTTTTACTAAGTATATTATAGTATTGTATCTGTGAATTATTATCTTACTTGCTCCAAAGTGTCAATATTATAAAAAATAGCATTATTTGTTGGTGAAAGTTTTTTTCTTTTTGAATATTTCAATGTGTAAATTGTATATTTTGCTTCATGGCTATGCAGGCCCTTCCCTGATATCGTGAGATGGGGTAAATAGTCAGGTGATATTGGATGTTGGGTGTGGTAGCTAGTTGGAGGATTTCTATCTGAAAGAGATGTTCTTGCTATGTCATTGCTCCCAAGGATGAGCAATTTAAGCCCAAATAATACCTGCACTAGAACGGAATCCCCTATATCAGCTGTTATGGGTACCAAAAGACTACCCTACCCAAGTTCTGTGTTTGATCTTATCCATTGTGCATCACGGTGTGTAGAGTCCTCTTGGCATATTGAAGGTAATGTTTTCACTTATATATACATACATATATATATATATATTGTTTTAGTCCTTATATTTGTAGAGATATGATGTAGGACAGAGTATGGCAGCAGTTATTCAACAGCTTAGCGGAAGCAAAACTTAAAAAAACTGGAACAAAAACAAAGATAAAAGAAAATCTGGAATCACTTCTTGTGATGGGATTATTTGGCATCTCACCAAATAATCCCATCACAGGATCAGAATTAATCTCTGGAAAACGGCTTTTCTATTCATCAACTTCATCGTCACAACTATTGAATTACAAAGGATATTTATAATGCCTTAAACCTAAAGAACGAGGAAGGTGAACCTATTCTATGAAAGAAATCCTAATCCAAAATAGAATAGGAAATCAAATCAATCCCAAATCAAACTGAAAAGAATTCAACTTATGTGCTAGGAAATCCAAAGACTAAAACCCAAATATTAAAATACTAAAACACCCCATTGATTTAGAAAGCCACCACTTGTTCCGCATGAAAATATAATTTGAGTTGCATTGCAGGTGGTAAACTGCTCCTGAGCTTAATCGCGGTTCTACGACCTGGTGGTTACTTTGTCTGGTCTGTTATCTCGGTTTACCAAAAGCTTCCTGGAAGATGTTGGTGATTTGGAAAGGTAGAATACTTCCACTTCTCTTTTTTTTGCCTCTGAATCGTAGTTGTATTTTGGTTGCTGTTTACTAACATGTATTTTGGTTGCTTCTATCTAACAATACTCTCTCTCTCTCTCCTCATAATATTGACAGCTATGTCGAAATTAACAAAAAGTCAATGTGCTGGGATCTAGTGGTGATTAACAAGGACAGACCTAATGGAGTGGCTGCTGCCATATATAGAAAAACCTCTACCAATGAGTGCTACAATGAGAGACCACGCAATGACCCTCCCCTCTCTGCAGTGAACTGGATGATCCAAATGCTGGCTGGTACTTTGTCTTTTTTCCTAACATTTAAGCATTGGCATTTTTGTGTTTGCTGTTGGTGGCCTCTAGCACAGGAAATTGAAGTGACATCAAAGAAGGATTAAATCGAAAACTTTTAAGTTGACTAATGAAAGTATTCTTGCAGTGCAGAAAAATGTTCATGTGCTTTGAACTTATATGCATAAAATTTTCATATCTTTAAGTTGTACTTGTCATTGCAAGATCGACTCAACAGTGTTGAACTTGAAACAACTTCAAAAGATAGCATCCCCCTTCTCAGTGTTTTCTTGAGCGCGAAATAAAATCAAGAGGTGATAAGTTCCAACATTGAACAAAAATATTGGAAATTGATGTCATTGATTTTTCAAGTAACACGCCTTAACGCTAAGTTGGTCTGCTAAACACCATCAAATGATGTTTGTTCAGAGAAAAAACTCATTGTTGAAGTACTCAAATTTTCAACACTGTTAAGTGGTATTTTTATTTCGTACTTCAATGTGAATGTAACATTGGAGGCATGCATGCACAAAGTCCCGGAGGGTGTATTAGACCGTGATCTCAGTGGCCTCCGCAATGGCCTCTTTCAAGGTTGCAGAAACCACCTCATACTGGTTAAAGTCTCAGCCTGACGTTGATGGGAAATCCGCCCCAGAAGATTTCATTTCTTGACTACAAGCATTGGAAAAGCTGTTTCTTGACCTATTTGAATGGGATGGAATCAACTGGTCTACAGTAAGGAATGTCATGACATGAGAGCTGTATACGGAGGGTGCTAATTATTAATCTTAACTTTCCTTTTTCCTTGTGACAGCATCAATGTCTCTCTAATTCTCTCAAAGAGTAAATCGCCCAGTTACCCGCCTTCTATTTTCTCCCTCTCCTTTTCACTGTCGCATTATTTGTATTTCTAACATCTTAGTAGCTGAAGGTGAAAAATTGATGGGTGGGCCCTCAGATGCAAACACACGGTTGAAAATTCCCAAATCAGTAGGAGTTGCATGTCATATTCCTTGTTAAAAAATAATCATCTCCTTTCAGCTACTGTTTGTGATTCTTATTTCTCTTGTGCTAAATGCTTTTCCCTGTCCAGTGCAGAAGAATGTTGAAATCTTTCAAGATAGCCTCGACTTTCTTTCGCAATGCTTGTAGGTTTGCTGCAGCACTAAAAGATTTGAAAGTATGGGTTATGAATGTAGTCCCAGCTGACTCCCCGTGACACAATTTCCAATAATCTATGAGCGCCAGTTTTTAATTGGGACATATCATGATTGGTGTGGGAATCGTTTCAGTACCTACCCCAGATTCATACCTTTTGCCACGCAATCATCTATTTTCTGTCCTTAAGAAAAGGTATGTAATACAACATTTCCCTCTTTTGCTGGCTTGTAAAAAGACATTTACTGCAGTTTTAATCACAACAAATTCCTCCAACGCTCTCTCTGATTCAATGTGGTTATCGTGCTCTGGCTACAGATGCAGCTTAGTGGCAGTGATTGCGGTAGTTGATAGAATACTTATGCCGGAAGGAAGCTAATTGTATGGGACAACGCTGAAACCTTAAATGAGATTGGCTGAGAGTTCCGGGGCTAATCTCTGCAACGGGACATCCGATTTACTTACTCGGCGACAATGAGGGTTTGCTGTGCATTCAGAAGACGTTTTGGCGTCCTACAGAGAAGGAAACAATTTTGTCAGCCATTGCTTAAATGCTCAATCTGCGTCTTTGACGGCCTAAGGCTTAGCTTCAGTACTGGCGTTATAGCCCTTTAGTATATTTTTTTGCTTAGCGATTAATGTATATGATCAAGTATCTATAAACTAAAGTAGTCCGTTAATGTGTACTCACGTACCTATTATCTGTCCAGAATCCCAAAAGCTCTCTTTTCTCTCTTTACTAAGGGAACTTATTCCCCATTGAAAAGTGTGTGTAATTTTTGGTATTCCTGGATATTCTTGAGGGATAAATGGGAAGTCAAATACTCAAACGCATTATTGTAGTCTTTTGACATGTTACTGTTTCTTTTCTTTCTACTTTGCTACTGAGATTGCTGTCTTTGGGTATATTATTACGGATACAGTATACGTTCAAGCACAGTATACTTCATTCTTTTTAACGTCATTTTAGTTAAAGAACGCGTTGAATTGTGGTATAGAGGATGTGATTTGGAACGCAGTGTGGTATAGAGGATTGGATTGAAATTGATAACTCACTAAACGGCGTATATTAATGGTAGAGGAGAATGATTTTTTCTTTTGAGTGATTAGAAGTGATTAGACATGAAGGAAACTTCTAATCTACCGGGAGGATCGAATGAATAAGTTTTCTTCTAAGTAATTCATCTTATAAACATATTGTAGATGCGTTATTGAAAATTGTAAAAGCCAACTAGCTCGAACGTTAGGACAACTAAACACATTTACAGCTTTAAAAACAGCTCAACTGCTCAAATATACGATGATACATGCACTCTTTAAAATATGTTCTCCTGGTTTGGATGACTAAGAAATGCATGATCACCGTGAATAGATTCAATTATCTGTGTGAGAATAAATGAATATGCTTAATGTTTTCATCTCAACTTCTTGGATATCAAATTTAAGAGTAGATGACCATAAATTGTTAAATTAAGTAACTAGAAAATAAATTTATTAGTCTGATCGTAATTATGAAAACTGGAGGTTTTAATGTTTTCCAAGGAAGCAATCTTAAAACTCATATTCGAATGTTTTTGGTATAAAAGAAACACATTTACTCATGTTGCACTAAGAAAATAAATGCAAGCATGGGTTTACTCTATTAGAAATGTGTTGTTAACATTTCTTATGATGCTAAGATTCATTTGTGCTATCGTTGCACAAGCCTGCAATCATGTAAGGATCACTGTAAATTTTTTGAATGCAAGCCGGATGTCGGTCTACTGTTCATTGCAAACTAAACAACGATGACACTGGGGTGTTCACTTTCGCTGTTCTCTCATGAGGCCGGCGAATTTCCGTGGCTCGATCAAATTCCGAATATGGAGCACTACGCAATTTACTCGAATTTGACTGGCCAGGTGAATCTCATTGGTTTGATATATACATACAGAAAAGAGACAGTGAACAGTGCAGGAATTGTGGCTGATCATAGAAACAGATCGGGCTTGCAGGCTTGCCGAAAGTGCTGGGCCACCTGAAATATCCCAGTGCTATCCATGAATTAATACACATCTGTATAATTCTAGTGATTCACATATTATTGTTTAGTTTTTCTTCAGAATTGGAGATTCTACGTAAGTTAGGAGAGATTGGAAGTCCTTCGTTTCTTCAAGAATACGGAAAATTTGGAGCATTGGTCTTTAGACTTTACTGAATTGGAGGTTTAGTTCTAACTAGCACCAAGTATTGAACCTGTCATAATATGAACTTCAACGTCCTTTTGAGGATTGTCCAATATACTCAGGAAAATAATGAGTCTAATTGCTAATGCAGAGAACATGAATTCTTCTCCTTCTTTATTTGTTTCTTCCTCTACACTTGTCAATTCACCCCCACAACCGCCACAATCTCATGTCTCACAAGCCATGGCTTCTCTTGCTTGCCCTAAGTTTTGGGTGCGACAATATTAGTGCGGGTTTTACCAATACAAATGTGTTGGTGTGAGGACAATAATCAATGGTTTTGAATTGGCCAAAATTTCCCTTATTAGTTGGCATTTCCTTGTTGTTAGGATTTCTTATAACCCTAGTCAACTATAACTTGTATATATATTTCCCTCCTTCTTGTATAGGAAAATACACAACCATTCAAATCTAAACACTAGTACAATTTTATCTTGGTATCAAAGCAAGTATCGCCTTTGCTCCTTTCTAAAGAAAATCTTAACCACTAAAAACCCTTAACATTGCCATGTAACTTGCTCCTGGTTACCAGCTCCCTACTTTATTAGTTGTCTTGTGTTCTAGACAACTAATCATACCAAAATCCCAAAACCCTAAAACCGAATCCTATTTTTTTTGCTGCGATCATGGAGAGAGAAGAAACCCGCGCCATGGTCCTATTCAATGTTGCTTCGAGTGAAGTTCCCAATTTGCTGTTTGATTCAAGCCTTCTGGTACCAATTATCCAATTTGGTCTCTTGTAGATGGAGGTCCATGTGGCAGATTGGGAAACTCGAATATTTGACTAGAAAGACTGCTCAGCAGGATGAAGGCGATCCTGGTTTTTCAAAGTGAGTACCAAAGATGCAATTGTGAGGATAGTTGCTGAAAACCATGAGCCCCACCTACTCAAGTTGTTTATTGGCTTGCTCGACTGTACGTAGAGACATTTGGGATGCCATGTCTTGTGGATATCTCTATCATGTATCCGATGAGTTTGCTATTTATATTTTGAGGTGTAAAGCCACTCGTACTAGACAGAGTGGTCGCCTAGTAAGCTCATACTTTGCTGCATTGAAAAGTATTTGGCACGAAATTGGATAAGAGATGCCCTAAATGTAACGATTTGTGCCAGTTGATTTGAAAACTGGAATGAAGACCTTCAGAAAGATTTGATGTATGACTTTCTTGCCGGCCTTGGATGATGTATTCGATTGAGTATAGAGGATATTCTCCGTGATAAAACCACTACTGGGTCTTAAGGAAGGCTGTAATATTATTCGCGTGAAGCACATCGCCGGGATCGCGATGTTTGGTACAAAGGGGATTGGTGTTGACAATTCAATGGCAATGGTTTTCTCAAAGCCGCACTTCCTAGAGCTACTTAAGTTGTACAACCTCCGGGAGGTGGATGACAAAGACAGCCTTCATTGTGATTTTTGCAATGGAAAGAGACATACCGATGAAACATGCTTTAAAAGGCATGGCTTCCCCAATTGGTACTTGGAACATTGGAAGCAACTCAAGGCGAGAAGAATGCTAGCGTACAGACAAGCAAAATTTGCAAGAGGCTGTGCTAGCTTGCAATAGTAGTGGTTGGCCGTGAGGGGGAGAAAAAGCACTACCGCTGTGGAGCTGAACTGATCTCGCCCCTTTGTAGTGAATCTAATGGTTCCTCCTCGACCAAACCAATTCATGTAATCCCGAATAGCCCTAATTGCTCTGTTGATCGCGGACTCAGCAAGTTACCGATCACATGACGACGCCAAGTCTTCTTTCATTCAATGACTCTTTGTTCCAAAGAAAGTGTAGTCATTGCGAATGGTGATGCTATAGCCATAACAAGGGCTGGTTCGAAAGTGCACTTACTCCATTTTTTATCATTGCATAATACTTGTTTACTTTAGCACTATCAAATCATCTCTTATTTGTTGGTCAAGTTACCGAACAATTGATTGTATTGTATTCATGTTTCCATTTTTTGTGTACTAGATATGCGGACTTCGACAAATATTGGCCGTGGTACCGAGAGAATGGGGTTATACTATGTGGATGATGTTGCACTAGCAAAAGTTAATCAAGTTCCTGGCGGCTATATTAACTCCATAATTAAGAAAATGTTGTTATGGCATCAAGACTAGGCATGCTTCCTTGGTTATTTAAGAAATTAGTTTCGCTGCTTTTTTATCGGGTGTTTCGCACTCGATCTAGGAGTGTCATGTTTGTACTTTAGCTAAGAGTCATCGAATCCTTATCCGTTGAGTTTCAATAAAAGTACTATTCCATTTGAATTAGCACATTATGATATGTGTGGTCTTTTCCCTGTTTTTACAAGACACAAATATCGATGGTTTATTTTATTTGTGGATGAACGCAGACAAGGATGACCTCGACTATATGTGATCAAACATAAGAGTAATGTCCCTTTGTTGTTAAAAATTTTCATCATATGATTCGACTCAATTTTCTCCCAATAAAGTACTTCTGGTAAGACAATGAGGGTGAATATGTGGAATGCCGTAATTGTCCGCCTTTCTTTGGAACATGGAATTTTACATGAGACTACTTCCACCCACAACACTTCAACAAATGGGGTGGTAGAACGAAAAACATGCATTATTCTTGAAACGGCCCAAGCCCTCCTTATTGAAGCCTCCGGCCCACAATCTTATTGAGGAAGTCAAGCATCTATGCAATACCATTTAATGAACAAGATGCCTTCAAAGTCCCCGACTTTCACCCGCCGGCAAGAAAGAAGCGTGATCATGTAAGCTACCCTTTACCACTCACCCTTACTTTTGGATATTTTGAGTGTGTGGCGTATGTTAGAACTTCACAAGAATCAACTTCCAAACTTGATTCTTGTGCGGTGAATGCTTTTTTTGGGTTTTGCTCCACAAATGTGTAAAGTTACCGATGTTATCACCGCATCCCGAAACTCTACGTGAATCAGATATTTACGTTTCTCCGAATCTGGAAAATTTTTTTCTTCTCAAGATGACCCCAATCATGGAGATGGGAGATGAAGGCATTATGGAAGAATGAAACTTGAAAATAGTCTCGCTATCACATGGAAAGAAGGATGTAAATGGGTGTATACCATAAAGCACAAAGCGTATGGACTATTGACAGTACAAAGCCCGATTGGTTGCAAAGGTTATACTATAACTTTCAAGCTGACTACCATGACATTGGTCCCCAAGATGAGTAATTATATGGGTGTTGTTGTCTTTAGTGGCTAACTCTTGATTGGCCTTCTAAGCAATTTACGTTAAGAATGCTTTTCACATGGTGACCCAGAAGAGGAAGTATACATGGATCTTCCTCCTAGATATAAAATGAAAATGGTCGAAGAAGGTGTGTCAATTTTCAGCACTCTTATGGTTTCCAAAGGCCAATGAGAGCTTGATTGGGAGGTTCACTCCTCAAGCCTTTTTGCAAAGAAGTTTGGGTGCACGACAAGGGAATGTGAATCACACCTTGCTTATCAAACACAGGTGAGAAGGGTGACCTTGTTGATTATCCTGTAAGGATGATATGGTGGTTATAGGTGACGAGATTGAAAGAGGATGGATGTTTCCAAGAATGCCTCGACTTCAATTTGAGATGAAGAATTTGGCACACTCCTAAATATTTTCTAGGAATAGAAGTGGTTCGTCAAAGACAAGTATCTATTTATCCCAAAGAAAGTATGTGCTGGATTTTCTCAAAGATAGGCATGCTAGCGTGTAAGCCTCGCCAAACTCCTATTGTTTAGAACCATCATTTAGCTATGTTATCCATAAACCAAGTTCACAGATAAATGGAGGTATCGAGGTTGGTTGGTTGTTTGATATATTTGTCTCTTACCGAGGCGTGTTATTTATGCATGATCCTAGCTAGGATCATATGGCAAATTTTGGTGGATGAGAGTTTCTTGAGTTATCCTCAAGTCCTCTCTGGAAGAGGTTTGCTTGTTCCAAAAAGCATGGCATTTTGAGGTTAAAGGGATACATCGATGCCGATTAGGTCGGTAATATAATCGATAGGTATTCACATCCCCAGTATTTCACTTTTGTTGAGGGAATCGGTTACTTGGGGTAGTAAGTAGCAAAAGTATTGCTGTTCCTGGGCCGTTCGCGGATGCCGAATTTGTAAGGGATGGCTCATGGTTTGTGATCTTGTGCTTTTAGATCTTACTTACGGAGATTGATTTTGTCGTAGTACAGTCCAATGCAACTTTATTGTATAATTAGGCGGCCGAGAAATTACTAATAATCTGTTCACTACAATCGTGCGAAACACGTTGAAGTGGATAGACATTTCATCAAGGAGAAGTTGATATCAAACTTTTGATATTCCTTATGTAAGGTCTAAGGAATTGTGGTTTTGTGCAGAGGTAAACATTTTAAACACCCGCAACATGTGTACTTTTCCATAAACAAATGAATTCTAATTCAAGTTCATTGAAGCCTCGAACTTAGTCCATGTCTTATTTGATGAGTCAAACTAAGTTGATAGTAGAATTTTTGCAGATGCAAAATATATTCATTCAATTTTGCATAGGTTCAAATGGTTATTGTTATTCTCTATTATTGTGAAAAAGAAAACAGAAGCAAAACCAAAATCGAAAAGCTTTTCCCGTACACCCAAACCAAATCTAAAATTCAAACTTGCAGAAAACCCAATTCCAAATCCAAACTTATAGTTCTAAACAAAAAGAAAATTTGACAGAAGATTCATAAAAATCATCTAGAACGTAAAATAAGAGAGAGACCCAGTTAATGAACACCCTAGAATTGGAGCCATTCCCTAATTTTAACCAACATCCAAATTTGTACAGAAAACCCATTTCAAAACTGAATTTACAATTCTAAAATTTTATAGAAAATCATAAATCAAAATCATAAAAAATTCAACAAAGAAAAAGAGAAACCCAGTTAAAATTAGGGAATGGCTAATGATGTCAAAAATTTACAGTTCTTAATTTTGGAGGGAATTAATTAACAAAGTAATTAAGTAATTAGGATATATTTGGGTCAAAAGTTCTGTATAAACAGTCCAAAAAAAAAAAACAGATACAGAGAGGCACAGTCGCACATGCATAGTAATATATAGCATAGACTCTGGAACCATAAGGCAGCTGAAATAAACGAAATATGAGATGAACAGAAATTAAACTCTAATTAGAGTGAATGGAAGCCAAATGTAAGAATTTTATCTCTAGATAAGATAAATTATCGAAAGGTACTATCCAAACACCCTTTACTTCTCACTCCCTTGTTAATTTGTGACCTTAGATCTTTTTTCAATTCATTCAATTCGCAACCGAATTGAAAAAGACCGTGAAAAGTAGAAAAAATGTGTGTAGATAGCGTAACCCGTATCAAATTCGCGTAATAATTTGTTTCTTAATTTTTGTTTTGTTCTAACAAAGTGGCAGCATGTTGCCCGCCTTTGCGAGACCAAAATTCACTCTCGGCCTAATGGCTCACCCGTGAAAACGTTGACTGCACTTATGTTCCAATCATTAGAATTGTTACATTATAAATTTTATAAATTATAATGTGTTGTAAAATACTTGACATATTAGTGTGTGTATAAAGAATGACGCGATATTAACGAGGCTTTGCAATTGCCTATATCCCTGAGCAAAGAATATTTTCATTATATATCCTAAAATGATCGAGTACAAAGATTTCCCTCTATATCTCTTTTTCTCTCCTTTCTCTTTCTCTCTTTTCTTTTCTTCTTTCCTTTTCGCTCTTCCCTTTCTTGGCCCCGTCATTCTTTACATTCACAAGAGTCCCTTTATATAGGCTTTAACGCATAGGAAAATTGAAGCGGAGGAAAAGTCTTCATCTAATTCACTATTTCACCAACCTAAAGACTTTGATTAGTGCCACCAAAGTCTTGTTTCTTTGCCTTTTCATGCATATCTAAGTGTGTGGCATTCACACTAAATTGCACAAAACTCCCCTTGAATGCCCATATCAATATCGGTTGCCTCATTAAAACCTTTACTAGGGAAACCCACTCGAAAATCCCACGTGATAAAACTAACACACAAATTAAACCTCTTTTAGACAATTGTAGTATGCGTAAGTAGGATCGCTCTAGGCCGGGATTAGGAGAGATGCTAATCTACACTAATTAGACTCAAAAACATAAAACAAAGCTAAACTAACTCAAAACAGTAAAACTAAAGGGAAATTTGGACGAAAATTTAACTAAAAAGACTCAAAATACTAAAATGGGGTGGTTGTTTTGATGAATTTAAGACTTAAACAAACAAACTTGCAAAACAAACTACGAAGATATGAAATTGGGTAACTTAAGATGATAAAAGACTAGCTAGAGTGGTTCTTTTTTCCACACATGACACATATGCATACAAATCGATTTCCAAGTTATTTTTCCTATAAACAATGAATGACAATGCCCTGCTAACCGTGTGTGAACTCCGGCACAAATTAACCCTCGCATTTTCCTAAATTAATTGAATTGGACTCAACGACGCAACCAAATTATTCTTATCAATCTCCTATATTAATCGTGATAATAGATATGCATATCAAAGATCATTAAGTTCTATGAAAATCATAAGCATTGACATGGCATTTGTAACTATGAATTGCATGATACTCCTACCAGGAATTTATTTCTTAACGCTGATCGTGACTAGCAACCTCCACTACTTGTAAATATAAGTTCATAACTATTAGGTGAAATTCCTTATATTTTAGCATCAAATTCATGCATGCACACTAAGTGGGCCCCTTAATCAACACACAAGAATAAGTTATCAATCAAATAGTTAAGTAAATTGTATTCACGATTTATGAAATAATAATCGATGTAATCAATTCATATCACACATATATGTTCATGGCTTTGAATTCACTTCTAGCCAAAACGAAATTAGTTCCTCATGTTCGCAATTAAACAAAGTTAATAACTAAAAATTAAACATTGAAAACAAAAAGATAGAATACACCTAGGAAATGCTCCAACAATCCAAAGGTCTTGAACGGCAGGCACGTGCTCCAAGCTCTTCTTTCCTCCTCCCCTGTGCAAAGTCATGGCACAAGTGTAAGCTTGATTTTAGGTTCTTCTCTTCCAATTGGTGCTTCTTTATGTACTTATGCATTTCCAAGAGCTGAATCATTGAAGGACTCCAAGAGCACAATTTTGAGAGTGCTTAGACATCCTTAGGACTCCTGGCTTCCTCTTAAAGTAAGTGTAGAAACACACAAACAACTGCCACGCTTTTCCTTAAAACCAAATCCAACTAGGACTTTATTAACTGCTTTGGACCTTTACTCACTAAACAGTGATAACTAATTCTAGAAGCATTAGAATTAAGATCTGTAAAAGCCTGTAGAAACTAGACATCTAGAGCTTCCATCCATATAATGCATGACACGTAATGCATCCGAGGAATTCTAGGTGCTTTGTCGAAGTTGGCAGTCCTGCGCTACAACACTGTCCAAATCTCACTGATGTCACATTTTTGCAATTTCCTTGTCTTCCAAGCTTCTATCTTTTAATCCACACAAAATCAGGTTTTAAATGTCCTAATATGAAAATAACTCCCTTGGCAGCTTTTCTGGACTTAGGTAGAATAAGATTAGGATCAAAGTTAGGATAAGATAAGATAAGGTTTTAGATAATGTTCTTACTATTAGTTGATCCCTTTATCTTCAATGTCTTGAATTACCTCTTTCTATCTCTTTAGCACATTCCTAGCCTCTTTTGAACTTCAAAACGTCCATCCACCTTGCTCCATGCATGTGCTATCCATTCCAAGCCCAAAACTGCTATAAATGCTCCAAAATGCCCTTTTCTCTTACCAACTATGCCATGTGGACCTACAAACACACTGCGTAAAATAGCTTAAACACTCTAATAAATAGAAACTAACTGAGTAAATGCAAGGAAATAAGTTAACAGTTGCACATATGTCTATCAAATCTTAGCTCTAAAGAAAAAGAAAAGAGTACAATATGCATGTGTTCGATGCTCCCGATTACAATAACCTTGATTAACTAGCCTTTCATCAAGTCGATGTGTGTCTCTACAATACTTGGATCTTCTTATAGGATTTTCACCGCTGATCTTCTTCGCTACATTTTCCAGGACAAATGTATGGTGCGCAACCCTTGACCTTTGATTGTCCTCTTCAAAGCATTGCTTCGGTGACTCATCTATGCTTAGTAACTTCGACACAAAAGCCGCTTGAAGATGAGTACTTATAGCACGAAAGGCAAGCAATCGTGCAAGGTTTCAAGCAATTAGTTCCAAATTAAAGATTTGATTTCAAAGTTCACCGATTGTTTCTTTCTCCTTTTGTCTTGAAGGCAAGAGCAAGGGCAAAGAAAAAGACAGGTAGAAAAGCATGATGTTACAACCCGCCCCAAAATTTATGTGAAATGACCAAATACCTCAGGGTCAATGTTGACATTTGATGTACTAAGCCGACATTTAACGCGTGACTAAAACGAACTCAATCTTGAGTTAAAACGAACGTTTTTACTGCTTTTTAAAGTGTAGGGGCATTTTGGTAATTTTTCACTCGTGTGGGAATTAGGTTTTTATCAATCGCGCATGTTGTTCAACCCACCCCAATCATCTCCGCACGCTTTTTCCTTCTCCTCTCTTTCTCTCCCATTTTCTCCTACCAAACCACAAATCGACAAACCCTAATCTTGGTTGGAATCACAAACCACCAAACCGTCACCAAAAATTTGCTCAACGTGATCCTCTCGTCATTTTGGACGAGGTCTGATTTCGCATTCTTCAAACTCAACCCGATCGTCAGCAAACCGACGTCGGAACGGTTTTTAGGCAAACTGTCCGTCCATTTTCTTCTGTGCAAACCAGACCAAGGTAAGCCTCGATCATCACCATTGTTTTTATTGGACTGAGTAGGTTCAATTTGATATAAAGAACGCCCCATTTGGTGCGCTTTTGAAGGAGAACGGAATTAGTGGTTTCCTAAAAGCTTTCCAGCCACTCCTCCGGCTACTTCCGGCCATTTTTCTGGCCCCAAATTGCATGAAAATATTCTTACTCGTCGATACCTTCAATTTGATATATGGCATACGCTGATTTTGGCCAAAGAACGAAGAAGATATGAATTTTGAAGTTTTGGATTACTCTGAAAATTTCCCGTATTCCCAATCAGTATACAGATTGCTGGGCGCCGGCTGCCCGCGATCGGCGCAAGGAAAGAAGATGAGGGAATATTCCGTTAACGGCAACGGAATATTCCTAACGCGCCGGAATATTCCTGGGCCTTAAAAGGTATATTCCGTTAACTTTAACGGGCAACGACGTACGCCAACAGCGCCGCGGTCGACGTTAGTCGCTGCGGTGACACGTACAGCCGCTGCGGGCGACACGCTGGCGAAGCGCCGCGGAAGCTATCGGGCGCTGCCGCCGGTGTCACTCTCCCTTGCCAGCAGCATGGCGCGGCTGCTCCGACTGTTTCCCGGGCGTGCTGGGTACACGCTTTTTGCAATAAGCGCATGGCTACGCCAAGGCAAAGTGATGGCGGTTGTAGGGTTTTATTCGAAAAATCGCTGAAATTGCCGCTTAAAATAGTATTATTTCTTGGGGTATTTCTCTATTGGGCCTATTTTAATTCTGTTTTGTAAAGGTTCAATTCTTGTTCCCAATATTAAATAGGTAACTCTTCTAATTCCGCACACCGAGGAGGGCAAACACCGAGGAGATTTCTACTCCCGATCAACTCCTAGTGATACTTACTTTATAAAATGGTTTCTATGATTATGAGTGATTATATTTATGATTATATATGGTTTTAAAATGGCTTTTAAAGCATGTCTACTTATATATATTTATTTATAAATATATATATTTATTGATTATTATTTGTGCAAATCATAATTTGCTTAATTTATGGTATATATATTGGAAAATGGATTGATTTGGGTGATTTGGGGATTATTTATCAAGTATGATAATATGTTATGAAATGGGTTATACTTTGTTATCACTTTGCATAATTATTAAATGATATTTTATTATATGGTTTTGAGAGAAATATTTCTATGCAATACTTGATATTTGGGGAATTATAAATGGGATTTTTGGCCCATATCTATACACATGAGTATGTATGTGTATCTATACACTTGGTATGCTTTCACCACGTTGTAGTACCGCTCATGGCCATAGGACAAGTCTCCACATGCTTGGGTCACACGCGATCAGATTTCGTGGGTATTGTCCGCAAATACCTTAGTGCAAGCTTGTCTTACGACATGTTGTTTATGTGAAAAGGCCCCACCACGCAAGGACTTGGGTGTGACGTGTCGCGGTAAAGCTACATGTGTGTGGTAATAGAGTACAAATGATTGAATAACGATTGAGCTTCACGCAAGATTGAGAGGCTACCCCAACCCGTACTCTGGGTGATCGCGCATATACCTTGTGTTGGTTTTCCCATATTATATTATTGGAGTTATGAAACGCTTACTTCATGAATACATACCTTTTGATATGTTTCCAAGATATTCATAAAGTACCTTTTGAACTATACTATGATAGTATGTTTTTAAGGACATAACGTGGGATTTTCAAATAGGGGGTTAATATGTTGAAAAGAGAAAGGTTTGCGAAAACTTTTATTTTTGTCCACTCACACTTTTGTTTTTGTGCCCCCTTCCGTGACAGCAGTGATAGTTGCATCCAAAGCGGCATTTGAGGATAATACGCGGGTAGCTTCTCGGAACATCGATCCCGACTCATGTAGGGATCTATCTTTTACTTTCAGCTTCTATAATAATATCCATCCTCGTTATGGATAGAGATTCTAGGAACTCGCCTATCATTTGTTTTCCATTGCTCAACATTAGTACGCTCCGGTAACTATATGCATATTGACATTGGATTTTATAACTTCTATACAACATAATTGCTTTACCAAGTGTTGTCATGCATTTAATGGCTTTTGTCACTTCACGTGCTCGCCGCCACGCCGCACTCCTGGGGATTCACGGGGGTATCGGTGGGGGCGGGGTGTGGTCGCTACGATATGAGATACTCTTTGCTTCCGACTCCAGATGATATGAGATACTTGCTTTTAATAAAGACGCGCTAATAATTTGATATTAATGAAAACTTGGATCAGTATTTTCTTCGTGGAGGAAATGAGTTAGGCATTCCTGAGGGACTGCTGAAGAGGGTGTTATCAAAGAAAAGAAGGTCAGATTTTGAGAGAAGCTTGCTGAAACCGGCAATCTGTGCAGCAATAATGGGAGCCATTTTGGAGCCCGCCCTGCTATCAGGTGTGGCCCACATATATAGAGATTTTTTCAATAAAGGATAGTGGTGCCTATGTGGCCCCGCATCATCCACACATGTCGATAATAGTAGTGTGGTTGAAATGTGAAGGTTCACGCTGCTTCAACTTTGTTGAGATAAAATTAGTCCTGTGAATTCGGAAAACTGAACTTATGCTTTGAGAAATGCCAATGGATTGTATTTTAGAAAAATCTTGACTTTTGAATGGATGAGGGGTGCCCTTTCAATTTTTTTTAGCAATTGGCCATGTCGCTTTCTCTTTTTATCAGGGTGCCCTTTCCATTTCCCCTATCAATTTTTTTTTCTTTCATCAATATTTTCTTAGAATGGCTTGCCCATCCCATCAAGTTATTTTGACTTGAATGTTATTTATGGAAGAACATGAGCCCGCCAAGATAACGCCCCGACATCCATCCTCTTATCCTCCAACGAACTCCTTACTACATTGAGATTCTATGATGAGGAATGATATAATCTCCACAATGGTAGCTAAGAATCTTCTTACTCCTACAGACAAAAGTTGTTGCTTCTAAGAGGTCTCCATGAATTCAAGCAAACCAGACTCTTGGCTTTCTTGTTAAGTGTGCTAGTTCAGATCCAACATGGGACAACGCCTACTTCTGCTCGAACTCGTGAAGTTGAATCAATAATGGTCGAGGTGACGAGCCCAGACACGGTGATAAGAGGACTCAAGCACGAAAATAGAGAGTTGCATAGGATTGCAACTAACTACTTGACAGACATGAGAAGAAAGCTTGACTCGCTGCCAGAACTGAAAGTCGGATTCGGTAAAGACCATCGTGTTTAAACAAGTTAGATTCCAGAGCAACTAGTACCCTCCTCATGGAGTTCCTCGCCAAGTATTTGTTGTAGTTGTAACTCATGTATGAATAATAATTTTTTTTTCTTTCTTCCCATTCATTCATGCCTAAACTTCTACTACTCTTTTAGATATGGGATTCCATGAAATCTTTGATTCCACTAAAACGCATAAAATGATCTCGCTCTCAAGCTTATTTCAACATATATAATCATGGATTGGGAGCTTCAAACCATCATGAGGTCTTCTCCAGATATCATCCACTCCTAGATGTATAGGATACCCAAATCCTTTAGCAATCTAAAAAAAAAAAATATCTTTAACATTTACCACCTAGTGCCGCCGTGTTCTACTATTATCTTTACCAACAACGATTAACAAACGAATGATGCAGTCATGTTCAATACAATAAGATAAGTACAATAATACGAAAAGATGTACTTTTAGATATGGAACTTCGTGTTCCAAACCTCTTCAAGGGTCTCATTTGCATTTGTGTATGGATGATCACGGGTGTAATGCTCACAACACCTCACGGGGTGTTAGAAGACAGCTTAGACTAAAAATACGCTAAACAACGTTTGGACTTTTAGGTCGCAGGTAGAAACGAGTTTTTCCAAAACTGCTATCTCATATTTCGAATTATAAAAAGCAGGCGCTCACGCGCTCCTCAAGAGTCTTAGTGAGATTTAGCAAGATAGACTTAATTTGGCAATTTCAAATACTTCTTAGTTTAACATGCAATGGGCATAATTTATTCATATATCCTGCATCGATCAAATAATCACTTAGATGGGTGATACTAAACTATCCGGATTGTTTCAATCCATAAAGTGAACGCCTTATTCAAATTGAGAAGGTGTTTGTGGTCTAGAACTATTTGCACGGGCCAATGTAATTTTTGGGAATTTACATGAAAATATCTCAGATTATTATCCTCATGGAGAAACGTAAAACCACATTCATATACTAATCAATCATGTATGCTTAAGAGAAGCCTTGAGCCATAAGGAAGGCGTGCATTCCATCGAATTATTTTATACATCTCATTACGCTTTCTTTACCACTTGTAACATGGCTGGTGTTACTCGACAACAGAGGAATAATAAGTCCAAACACACTATGATAAGGAATATGTTTCAACCTGGATTGTAATTTCACCAATCAGTTCTCCTTGTCACTAATCAATGGAACATGGTTTGATATCGTCAAGCCATTTATGTTAGTAGCTACCTTTTAAGTGAAATATCATCAATCATACTTATTCCAATTCCATATCTAACCTAAACTAGTATGTCAGACCAAGAACTTCTGTGTCTCAAGTTAATTCTGGATAATCTCATGAGATGGAAATGATTGAGATAGCGAACGAGTATAAAATTGTTTTGTGCCACATTTTCCTCTTCTAGGGAAATAAATCCTCTACGAACAAAAATGATCCGCCTTTGCTTAATGCCAAGAACAAACATTGATTACAGTCAAATATTTGTACCATGCCGTCCATACTCGACGACATACATCCATTCAGGGATGTTAACTCGATGTCCATTAGGCACGCCTATCCTTGCGCATGTTTGCAAAATCTGATATATGATCTCGCCACTTAAGCTTGGATCAGAAAATGTGTCCAAAGCAACATTCTCGAAAGCTAGAATACATCACACTTGTTTGTCATACTTGTGTGGCAATAATGATCGAGATGACATAGTGGGCAATGTCCACGCTAATTCACGCTGTTCTTGAGGAACATTACGTTTTTTATCTCCCTCACCGGCGTGGAAGATTGTCTCATCAAAGTGACACCAAAAATAAGCGTAAAAAGATTGTTTGTGTAAGGACTCTAAAGAACTAATTCGGCAGGAGAATCAAAATCATCAAAGATTCGCATCCTCTTTGGGAGGATCCAGTTATTGGTACATAATGGTGAAAGAACTTAAGGATCCATCGGTACACACCCAAATGTGTACTGTAACGCCAAACAAAGGTTGTGGACCTCATTTACGAATCAAGGAACTCAGGTCCTCATGTAATAAAGTTGAGGAACTAATGGCTTCTCAAATTGATTTAGAAAACTTCGTGTTTTAATTTGATCAAGGAACTGTCCGAATACTTTTTATTTTATTTTTATGTGATGAGGATCAAGGAACTTTCAGTCCCGATCTTAATTTATTTGGTATATACTCATCATAACAAAATATAATGGTATAAGTATATAATGCACAGTAAGCATAATCTACCTTATCAGGCAAATGAATTGGCGTTAAAAATAAAGCTTGTGTGACAAGGGCTTCCTAATTCAACACCATTCACATAATAAATT
Organism: Gillenia trifoliata; assembly: GCA_018257905.1. NCBI lineage: Eukaryota > Viridiplantae > Streptophyta > Magnoliopsida > Rosales > Rosaceae > Gillenia > Gillenia trifoliata. Next base: position 68,231 of record JAEHOF010000022.1, read on the forward strand.
GCATTAAGTAAAACTTAAAATACAAAATGTTAGAAGGGCGGCAAAGCACACACTCTTCAGTTAGCAGCTAAATTAGCATAAATAAATTAATGAGGAGGACGCATTAAACCGCACTTACCTCAAAGCAGATAATAATAAAGTGCAAATGGGCGATAATACCACACCATTTAAATTAAATGACAATAAAAATAAATGCAAAAAGAATAATAAATTCCTTTCATTCACTTGAACAATCACTGCTCATAAATACTCGAGCTGGTTATTGGATTTCTCAACATATGGTCTTTAGGACCAATCGGTATAAAATTAGGTAACCACATATTCAGCCCAGGGTCGTGGGGGCTTCGCCCATTATGGCAATAATAAGGGAAAATCCAAAGCCCAAAATATGGGGCCAAAACATAAGCCGAAAGTCAAACACAACCTGATTCTAGGCTGGTTCGGTTGGTCCTCGCGAAATGTGTATTCTTCATTCTAGCTCTGCCTAATAAATTGCAAAGCACCAAAAAAAAAATTTCTTTTTCTTTTTGCTTTCTAGTTGGTCAAACTAACTCCCCATTTTCTTCACATGTATAGAACCATAATCTCTCTAAGATTTTATTAGCAGCCGAGGAAGCAGCGCACAACAAGCCTCACTCAGGTGTTCCTCCTGGGTGAGTTTTGAAAGAGTCAGCCTCGCAGACTAAACTCCTGGTTGGAATTTCAAACATCCTTGAATGATCTCACTGCTCTGATCTTCCCGAAATTTGGGTGCACGCTATAGATGTTGGGTGATGAACAACTTTCATTAAGGGCATGTTCTGATCTAAACTACGATGATGGAGATTGGTGCTTGAACTGGTACTTATTAATTTTTTTGTTTCATGGCGTTTGTGTTTCCCAATCGTACACTAGAGCTTCTCGCACGATAACATGTTGTAAAAATACAAGCATATTAGCGTGTAGTGGAGCGCGAAAATGAAATGCGATATTAATGTGAGGTTTGGCAATTGCCCATATCCTCGAGCAAGAATATTTTCATTATACATCCCAAATAATTTGGAGCACAAGATTTTCCTCTGTTTCTTTTTCTCCTTTCTTTTCTTTTCTCTTTCTCTTTTTCTTTCTCTCTTTCATTTCTTTTCTTCCGCTTGCTCATTCTTTTTACATTCACAAGAGTCCCTTTATAGGGAAGTTTTACACCCATAGGGAGAAAATTGCGTTTATGAAAGTCTCTTCATCCAATTCACTATTTCACTCTTACCTAAAGACTTTGATTAGTGCCACCAAAAAGTCTTATATGTTTCTTTCATTATGCATATCTATGTGATATCTGCTACAAGATTTCACAACATAATATTCGAAAGGGGTGGATTAGCGAACAGGATTAAAGCAAAATCCATTTTAGAAGGATCTTGCTCAAAGAGAACAAAAGTTAAAGTAGTTCGCTCCACTAGAGTGAAAATATACTTTATTGCATTCTATAACTTTAATTATACAAGCAGAATATAGTGTGGTTTGTAATTAGTGAAAAGAACCTTCACCGAGTCTTGTTGAAATCTCATCAACATAATACCAAAACCCTTCCACTCAAGCAATTGCACCATCAACACTTCTAAAATTTGGGTTTCAGAACTCACTAGCTCCATCTAGTAGACAACAAAAAATTTAATTTAAACCATTGTGGCACGGAAGAATGCAAAATCATTCCAAATTTATTCCCAAGTGAAATTAATCAATAAGATCAGAATTTGATCAAAATTAAAAGAAAAAGGAAATGAATCAACTATAAATTGTATCTATCGTTAAAACACTAAACCCCTTTTCGTTGCATCAATCAAATAAGGGAGAAAGAGAGCAGATAAAATTGAACCCAAAGGCGAAAGCCTTCGCTAAGTAAATAGATACATTTACAGTTGTTTGGGATATAGATATGGTTGTCCCTGGAAGAATAGAGACGCATACTGAGTCAGAGAGAGGAGAGAGAGAATGGAAATTTGAGGAATACTGACGGTGAACTGCACCTCAGAGCTGATGGTGACGGTGATTCCGCTGAGAGAGAGGGAGTTGGAGAAAATGGACCAAAACTTCTGAAATTTGGTTCTCTTTGATTTGGGTGAACTGGTGGCGCAAGTGGTTGAGAGCGTTATGAGGGTTTTTGTCAAAGAAGCAGAGAGATGTTGAAAAGAGAGAGCGACACATACGTGTCCTACTGAGTTTTTGTCCAGATGATCCACACGTGTCCCACATGCGCATTTTAGTCATTTTACTGTGGAGCTCTTAAAACAATAAGGGAAATGAACAATCAATTGGGGGTAAAAGCATTAAAACACTATTAATGAACAATGTTTTTTAAACTGGGTTTTAGTATAGGTATAATGTCATATGTGCTGTAACACCGGAGTCAATTATTCAAGTATTATTCATAATAGAACAAAAAACTTTAAAGCCTTATTCGCTACTTGTAGTAGTGATCAAGGTTGTGGCTCGCCAACCACAAGTTCTCGCTTCATCCTTCGCCTCAACAATGGCAGCACGTTGTTTGCTGAGGTGAAGATCATGTGTTTCATCCCATCCTTCAAGATAACCAATCAACTCATAACATTTGGCCTTCGATTGAAGCGATGGTTGTTCATAACCGCCACCCTCAGAAACTGATGTCGGCTCAGGTTGCATTGTCGACTCGGTGTTAGTGGTTGGCAAGTCAGTGTTAATTACTAACTTGTTTAGAAATATAAGATTGCAATGGGCACACTTGCTACTGCAAAGGTCAAATTGATCAGTGTAGGGCCAACCCCCTGAACCAGATGAACTCACCACTGATTTTGAAGGAGTATGTTACCAACAACCATCACTTCAGTCTTCTCCCCATCGCTCATAGTGGTCCCTTCCTGTTGACTCATGATTATTACAGGCATAGGACGCTGAAGACTCAGGGTAATCTGGGGTATAACCTCACCACCTAACTTGTTCCAAACTCGTCATCAAGGCCTCCTAGGAAAAGGTAAACTCTCTACCGCTCCTGTGATTCCTGATGAATCTTAATACCTTTTTCACAACTCATGGATACCTTACTGTGGGGGTGATCTAACTCCTGAAAGATTTCAGTAAGTGTACCAAAGTAGGTAGAAATAGGCCTCCCATTCTATTAGAGGCGAGACGCCTCTGGCTCAAGGTATAAACTTGCACTTCATTCTGCTCATTATTAAGAAAGTAGTCTTCAATGTGTTGTAGATATTGGTTGTGCCAAGTGAAGGAAATAAGGCCGCTTCTCAGTAGTTTTGACTTCCATGGAAGAAAGAACTCAACTTCTTGACTTTATGATCCTCACAGTACCAATCATCGCGCTTCTGGATCATCTTCTGCAAGCCTTAATTTGTTTTCATGAAGATATCCCATCTTCTTTCGTCAGGCTATGTGCATCTCAATAAGAGGTAGCTTATAGGTCATAGTTGTGTTCATCCATCAACACTCTAATATTAAAATTGAGTTGTCAAACTGAACGACAATCGTGAGCAGCAGAAGGCTTGGCTTTGGGTCGTGCTGGGGTTTTGTTATTGAAGTAGTAGTATTCGCTTGTTGAAGATCAGATGGAGTCGGCTTGCTCAGTCGGAGCAAGGGATCATGATCAGAGATGAGCAATGGTTGCATGGAGCATGAGATTGGAGGCTTGTCGCTCAATCAGAGCTACACGGCCTAGGGTTAGGGTTTCTCGGTGTTTTTTTTTTTTTTAACTGGGCTTTGGTGTCAAGTCGAATTAGAGAATGATAATTCTATTCTTCTCACAAGGAGGTGGGTAATTATACAATACAAGACAACACAATCCCGAACAAAATGAAAATAATTACAATTACAATAATTACTCATATAACTAAAAGCCTAATTATATACAAAAGTCAACAATTATCATTTCCAGTTGCTCAAGTGCAAGCTTCCTATGCTTCCTTGCCGTGTTAGCTTGCGGGAGTGTGTGTGATGGATGATAAGCAAACAAATTAGGAAACGATCTTTGTAATCTTTCTAATTAAGAGTATCAACCGGTGATTGAAACCTAAAATTAGAAGTGGAGAGAAACTTATACATATATTATATCATTGACACGAAACGCCTCATGGTTAAATGTACCCATGCCATATAAGTCCATCCCTAAACTTTGGGCTGCAAGCCAATATGACTGCAAAACTTTGTATATATGTTTCAGACTTTCAGTATCAATGAATGAGAAATCACTCTTTTTCAGCATATCAGTTTATAATTCTTACAAAAGTGGACATGAGATAGCCAAACTAACTAGACCAGTATATTTTCCTATGCACTCAGTTCCGAGTCACACTCTCTCTCTAATTTAGGATTAGAATAGATTATGGCTCTAATAAAAATATTGACCTAGTTAGACATGGTTCAGTATTTTGAGGGTGAGAAGGGACCCCTCGTACTCCTCTTGATAGAGTGAAGTGTCCATCTCCTTCCAACTCCCCTTGTCCCTAAAATGAGCCTACATAAATATAAAGATTATCCTTCACCCGGCATTCTTCCAACTTCTACGATTTTATAATTCTCGGACACACATGCGCTGAAAATTCTTTTTAATATAGGGAATGGTTCTCTGTGCAAATGCAGGACCCAGCCATATCGAATGCTCAGAAAGTTTGTTCCTATATCTCACTCTCTTATACTTTACATCATGCACTCATTCCCTTTTGTGGTTTATTACAAAAGAACATTAATCATAGACTGCAGAGTGACAGACTATACCGTGAATAATTGTGACGGGGCTGCCATTTACAAGTTTCTTTTGTTTTGAATATCTATTCATTGCAAATATTCCATTTTATGTTATAGTCTCGATTCAAGACGTCATTGTCACATGAATACTGTATAAATCCATAATTAAAAACAATTATATTGTTGCATTATTATTTAATATTATGTAATTAAGGGTAAATTCATAGTAGATTATGCATAGGAACTCACGAGATCTAGAATATCTTTCTTTATACAACTTGTATTAATCTTGAGAGCAAGTTTTTCTTCCTCTTATTACTATGAATAAAGGCAATTAGGCATGCGACATATGAACACAATTCCTCATGCCCTATTCTCTTCTCTCTCGCTGATTTCTTCTTTCCTTTCTGCCTCTCTAAATTTTAAGTCGCAACATGTTACTTCCGCAGACGCCTTTACTCATGGTTAAAGAGAATTATACCAGAAGTTTTGGCCATCATCAATCATGGGATGGGGAGTATTACTTTCAATAATTATTATTTATTTAATTTTTATTTTATAGAATTGCCATACTCGCCATTGATTCAATTGCTCCTTATTTGCATGTTCATGCTGAACGAGATGCACCCATTGGAAGATGGAGATCCGAGTTGAAGGTGATTATTCTACAAACCCTTTACAATATTTAGCAGCAATCCAAGTACCTTCTAAAACACGGTTTCAATTTCGATATTTTTCGCTTCATTGCATGAAACATTCACCATGATACATGAACCCTAATTACTTTCTTTAAAAGAATTATAATCTTCGACTAAATTATTTGCTGTACTGAATTGAATGTGTGTGTAATAAAAAAGAAAAACAAGAATAAAAAACCCTAATTTGCGCCCAAGTCATGCAGCAAACAGCACAGCCGTGACTGTCGACTCCACCAACCAGTTGAGCTAGCAACCTTGTGACTCCCAACACCCGAACGATGTCGCACGCGCCTTCCTTCCTCTAGCCCCATGTTCCTCAATTTTGTAGGACCATCGCGCATGTAGCTGCACCCTCATCACCACCCTTGATGATTGATAGACAAAGTAGTCAGCTTGTCTCCCTTGGCCAGATCGGCCGACTATGACGACGGAGGCAAAGAATTCCAATCGAATTTTCCTCGTAATTTACTTCTAGACACCCATGACGCCCGCCTCTTCCCCCACTCCGTCGAAACCACAACTACGACCACCTTGATCTGCTCCAGCCCATAGGTTTTTGGGTTCACAACAATTTGGGCCTTGGTTTTTCTCTATTGCAGCCAATAAGGGATCTGCCTTTTCTTTTGGGCTTACTAACCTATTCTATCCTCTTCCGGGTAGCCAACGCCTAGCAACTCAGCTGGCCTCACCCACGCCAACCCCACTATTATTTGGGCCATTACCTTCACACACATGGGTCCCAAAGTTACCTCCATAATCACTATACTCTATTTTCAATTGTTTATATATTATATTGTATTGTATATTATGTTTGTTTGCATGGTACCATGCACCTAATGTTCATGTTTTTAATTTGAACCCGAAGTTTTAAGTGCCATAGAAACATTTTTATGTTTCCTAAAAATTCACCACTATTGAGAGACCCAAGTTCTACATGAGCCAATTCACTAAACCAAATCATGTCTTAGAACTCGAAATGTTCTAACTTTGATGCTATGGAGGTTTATTCAATAAGCACCAACTACAATCTTGTTCCTCCATTCACGTGGATTTTCAACCACATAACAAGTTCGATTTCACCGACATGGAAGTCGCATAAACTACTTTATGGGCAATTTAATTGTGAAGCTCCACTCTGACTACCGAGAAGCTAAGAAACCATTGAAGCCAACAATAGCTGCAAAGAGTCAATAAGCCACCGCCATAATTTTCATTCTAAGATTTATGCCTCAAGCATTACAAACGAAAAATACCCTGCTCAAGAGGATTTTTATGGCTCGCTTGGCTGCACCTTTCAATCATGAAAAAGATGCTCTTGCCCGGCTACGACATGATTGAAACCTTTACATCCGCGGAATATCACCGACTAGAGAAGATTTTCTTTCGCCCTTCCATGCTTCTCTTAACATGCTCCTCAAGAAGCACTATGAAAGAGCAGAGGTTCACTAAATTCCTGGATCTGATTAATAATTACACAAGTTTCACCTGCACAAATGCTGAGATAGATGTACCGAACAAAGATAGACCCACCTTCAGCTGCAGCTCACTCTTGAAAGGTGACCCAGGTCACTGAGTCTATTCTTATTAAACCCTACTTCTCGGCAGGTATGTGCCAAGTAGAACTCCAGTTTCCTGCTGATTCCACCTAAAGGCATGCCTGCGGCTTTTGGTGTGATGTACCAAGGACACGCTTGCTTCCGCAGAGAGGTACCAAAATGTAAGGCTCGCTGGGGATGCAGACGCTTATCGAATTTGCTTATCCATCTTTTGCTGGAGAGTACCAAATAACAATAGAATTAGCCTATTAAAGGTGGCATCGCTACCAAAATGCGTGATCCCTTAGCATCAAAGACCCAAAATTTTAAGAATAAGGGACAAGAGATTCCCAAACCTCAATTGTGCAAAAATCTTACTCGTTTTGATGGAAGAGATAATTAGTTATGCACTGCTTGTACTCCTACCAATGTTGTTATGAGTACCATTCCTCAGAGACAACCACGTGACTAATTTTGCTCCACCTAACACATTTGGGAAGAGCAGAATTTTGATACGGAAGGCCATATTGGCCTAATCCCCTATCCAAATTTGGTTTACTTTGTGAACAATTTTCTATGTTCCCTGCTTCCAAGTTTGGTGTTTGTTAGTTATGGATAATGTTATGGATATTGTCCTCGAATATGAGTTAATTGAATCATGTTTTCTACATGTGTGATTGAATTAAATTAACATTTGATTAGGTATAAATGTGGGGGAACTTAGAATACTTAAAATGAATGTGCTACTACACACTAACTTCATACCTAAATCACTCCCTTTAGCAACGAATTCAGGTCTATCCAACCCGATTAGGGCATCGCATTGCTTCTCGTTGTATTAATGGTACTGAATTATCATTAAGTAAGCCTTATGTTCTCTCTGCTCTAGAAGAATGTCATTTGAGTTTTAAAGATATTCGAGAGAACAATGATCATGAAACCACTGAAGGAAACAATGTGTAATACCTTTGCATCACCTTCTAAGAATACGGACCGGCTGATTTTCGGGAGCCAATGGACTTGGTGATCTGGAGTGCTACTTGCTTTGGCAAGACCGCTTGGGACATTCAAAGCTGAAACACGATGCAACGCCCACACAACGCACCTACCTAGAGTAAGGATTTTGGTGCCTACAAGCACACTTTGCAAAGATACTACATAACCCTTTTCATAATGATTAAAGGAATATTTGTGACTAAAATCCAAACCATGTAAATATGATTTTGCTAATATATCGACACACTTGTCACATGTTTGTCCACACACATTTCCTCTAACCTCATGGCCAACTTTAACCTAAGGTATCACTACCCAAATTATCCCTTAAAGTTTGAAAGACTAGATAATGCTAGAGAGTTTATATCGAATTTTTTTATAAAGTATTGCATGTCTTTGGCTTTGAAATTGAACATTGAATTTCATGTTCACCCCAAAACAACCTCGCATAAGCAATCATAAAGCGCATTTTTCAAAATGATCACCTGCATTTTGGTGAACGACCACGCCAATCTCCTCGCCAGGCTCATGCAATCTTGTATGCGCCATGTTGGTCCGCCCGAGGCCCATTTCCACCCGACACCTTAGCATTACAATGGTCACTCGGATATGAACCCGATATGTGGTATTTTACGTGTTCCTGGGTGTGCACCCTATGTGCCAAGCACACCAGCCGCTACATACAAATATGGGTCCTCACCAAAGATGTGAATCTATGCTAATTATAATTCTCCTTCAAAGCTTTCGAGCTCCTTGTAAGCAATCTTTTTTCCACTAGTTTACCATTGTCACTTCAATGAGATGGGGCCTTCCCGCCGTTAAGGGAGATAAGAATGTCGACGCCTCGAAGAACAAGCAGTGAGTTATCGTGACGTCCTCTACCCATGTCTTATTTCAATCACGATATTCTAGATCATTGTATGTAACCGCACGCTTTCTTTCTCGATCTAGCGAAAGCGACTTCTCAAATCATATATACCAATGGCAAACATGCCTCGTAAGGACAGATGTCACACCTTCCTCAAGGATTGACCGCCCTGGTGTGAAACTAGTAACCCCTCGAAGGAAGGTATGCCTCACTATTAGCTGGCCAAGTGACGTAGGTGACTAGCCAATCCGCCTCCCACCCGGTAAGCTTCTGGCAGCCCTTTTGTTCAAAGGATTCACAACCCCGTGAAGAGAAGAAACACGGCACCAACTAGTAGAACTAGTATGGATTCAACTATCGCCAACTCATCCATTCCAAACGCATAGAGTGTGTTCGAGATTATGGAGGTGTCTTTGAATAGACTATTCATTCCGAGAATCGATTTCTCGGTCCATTCTGCTAGCTTAGATGTACTTTGGAATAGGGAATGAGATGATAGTCGATTTGATGCATTTGCATATGCAATATTTAATGATATCATACTAAGCGATGACATTGAACTCGTGTTCGCTGATGAATGTCGACGAGAACTCGCTGGTCAACTAGAAACAATCCATGTCTAATTAGATTCCTTTGGCAAAGAGACGTTGTTTGGGCCGGTAGTTCCAACACCATCCAACTCAAGGAAGCGTAATGAGATAAATGAAATAGTGCGATGTAACGCCCTCATGGTGTAAGGCTTTCCGATATGCCCGGATTGATGGTACCTATAAATGTGGTTGCAAAGTATCTATAGGGATTATGATATGTAAATCTACATGGAAGTTTTAGAAGAAATTACATGAACTAATTCAAATAGTTCTAAAACCACATAACACCCTCTCTATTAAATTGAGGCTTATCATGAAATGGAACAATTCGGCGAATGTGGTATACCTTATCTAAATAAATATTTGATCGCTTAAGGATATGTGAATAAACCATGCCCCCGTGTGTACAAAAACCAAATTTGTTAGAGTCATAGCTTCATGTCATGACATTAATCAATGTGAGACTCCAGAAGAGCCGAGAAAGCTACCTCACACCAAGTCAATTGAGATGAAAGATCTTGGGAAAATTAATTTTTGTCTCGGGCGAAGTTCCGAGCAAAGTTCGATGGTATTCGTCCACCTATTGAACTACAATCTGCAGGGTGTTGGGCACCTTGAGTGCATCCATGATCGTCACGCTAGATGCAAAAATGATGTGTACCTTTGAAAAGCTTGTCGAACTTGGAAGTTCCATATCTAGTTCAACTTATTCCGGCTGCTATTGTACTTAGCTTATAACATTAGGCAGACATCTCCTTGCTGTTAAATCTTAAAAGATACAACATCAAGGCCACACTCTTACCCACCAAGTTGGTGCTAAAGACATTTTTCCATTATTATGGGATTAGGCTTATTCTATCCCGACGATTCAAAATAGACCACAGCCCTTGGTCTTTGAATGATGTAAGCTTGTTCTTGTTAGTTTACTAACGCCCGGCTACTTGTTTGACCTCGCAAGGCACGCCCAGACAAATTATGTATTTACCATTAGGAACACTTACAATATCTTGGAGGTCAACCAAACAACAGACTTAGTTGCAACATTCGAGTCATCGCTATACAAGACATCACACGTACATGGGAGCATATTCAAGCACCCGTAGTTCTTATCCTTCGTTGAGTCCTGAACTACGATTCATGAAGACAATGCCGCATGTATCAACCAAACATCATATTTACGATACATCAAGAAGTCAATAATGTTTTATTACGTTTTTCTCACATCAAGAAAACATCAAGACAAATTCAAGCATATCCTGCTCCCAGCGACAATCTTGGACAACCTCTTCATGAAGTCATTACCGAAGAAGCTTGTTCGGGAGGATTCGCATGTGCAAACTTTCTCCTTTGCAATCTTGTAGTTCTTAGGAGGAGTTTGTCGAACTCGTGGGGAGTATCCTCAAGTACTCCCGTGATATTAATGTATTCTTTCCCACAAATCGTGACTACTTTCCCATTGGGTTTTTGCTGTTCGACGAGGTTTTGCCGAGGCACCCATCATGGGTCAAGCCGCCTTTCAGGTGCGCGATTACTTACGTCCCAAGAGTTAAGTACTCACATGTTGCATTAACTCACATTTTTCTCCTTAGACTATAGGTTTTGTCTCGTTTTACCATAGCCAGGTTTTGGTGAGACTTACTTCTACGCACTTATAAGGAGACTGCTTGGTTACTTATGTCGATTAGACGAGATTTACTTTATCAATCGCTATCATTTACTCAAAAGATTGAGTGCGTGATCATTAATTTGAGTATTTACACAATCAAGGGGGAGTGTTCCTAATTTTATAGTTTAGTAGGGTAATTTATTTTATGTTATTTCAAGTGAGTCGCGGAAGTCTAACTTTTCTTATTAATTTTGCCCTCACTTTCTATACCTAAAGTTTATTTTCTTGACACCCTTTATACATCCGTTAGTTTATTCACAAGATTTTCTTCGTTAATCGATGACGGGCAACAAAGACTGCGGGCCCACTAAAAATATAAAATTATTTAAAAAACTAAAGAAAAAATAAAACACAAACAATAAAGAAGAAAATAAACTCTCATTCTCCAAAAACAACCACTCCTATGGGCCACCAAATCCAAATCAAACACAACAAATCCAAAGAAACTCGAAAATTCAAAGTTAAAAAGGAGTTTGGTGCGTAGGGGGCTTAAAGTGGAAGAAGTGGGGTGGATGTGCGGAATCAAAGAGGGAGGGGAAGAGAAAAGGGGAGATGTTTCTTTTCTTTTTATTTATTTATTGATTAATTAATTTTTAAAGTTTATTGTCCACGGACAATAAATTTGTGGGCTACGATTTACCAAGTCATCACACGGAGCACTTAATGAATAAAGACTAACTAAGTACAAGAGTGTCGAAAATAAAACTTTGTGAGGTATGAAAGTGAGACAAAAACTAAGGTATTGCGAATTTCACGTATACTGGAGTAAACATGTTTAATTACCTCTATTTAGTATTATGTGATTGTGTAAACCGCAGTAGATTATGTATAGAATCCTACGAGATCTAGCGATCTTTCCTTGAATAACTTGTATTACTTGGAGAGCAAGTTTCTCTCCCTCTTATTATTATAAATAAAGGCACTAGGCATGAAAAATATGAACACAATACTCCTCACGCTAGGGGTGGGAATTTTGTAATCAAATAATACAAACCGCATCAAAAAAACCGAACCGAATATCAAAAATCCCGATACCGAAATTTCCAATTGTTCTAAGTACGATACCGAAGAATACCGCACTTTCGTGACGGATCGACCGGTACTATTATTTCGTAATACCGAATCGAACCGAAATATATAATATATTTTAATTTTATATATATATATATATCCTATTAAGTTTTTCGGAGGCAGCTTCTTCTTGGTTCTAACACCGACCTAAAACCCTCCTCTCCCTTCTTCTTTCCTCGTTGGAAATGTGCCCTAAAACCAATCATATATGATGATGGCTTTTACGGACATTTCACATGTTAAACTAATTTGGTTTAACATAGCGTATAGATTATCGCTTTTATAGTCTCATATAAATGTTATATGCTTAAACAATAAGTCCAAGGAATATAAAAGGCTAGTAGAATGTAATCTTAAAACAAAGTTAGGTTCATGAGACCATTCCTCGATCATCATAGACATATCCTAAACGCTTCCTGATGAATAGGATTGCCAATCGGGCATTGACAAATTCTCTTCGTTAAGATCGACATGTTATGTCTTCTCGTGGAGAGTGACTAGTCTCGAATATTGGTGTAATCGACCCCAAGACAAGCACATGTAGTGCTCAATATGGAATGAGTTCACTTCAACGCGATCAACGCGAGTTTTCATGATCATGTCACATGAGAACTCATAGTTGGGATAATGCAAATTAGTCCTTGACCTGAGGCATCACAGCTTGTCTTAGAAGTAGGTCTCAATCTTTGATTATGTCAAAGGCACCCCATCCAGGGTGTCCACGGTGGCATAGTTGGGGTTATTACTTAGCCATGGAGGCAAGTGAATGCGTTAAATAAGGGATCTCTTAACCTTCAAACGGTTTGAGGGAGAATACTCTATGATATGATTAAGAATCTCTCGCCGTATATGAATGATTTAGGAAGTCGCTCCAAATCATATTCAAGGTAATCATATGGGTAAAGGAATCACATTGGATAGTAGACATGAATAAACTATCAAAGCAAACAATGTGGCTCTAGAGTATTGTATTAGAGAAGGACCGTATTGCATTGCAATCCTAATCGAATAGGTTTCCACCTCTTCTCGATTAGCTTGAGCCATGACATACCGCTAGGTGTCACTCATGGTTTGTAGCCCTAAAGGTGTGCTGATCACTAAAGGAGAATTGAAAGTAAGTTTCAATTCACAAATGATTTGAAGAGTTCTAATCCTCCACTCGTGGCCTCTCGGGCTAAAGGAACCTAATGGATCGCACACCATGTAAGGCAGAGTTTGATGCGTGTGAATGGAGATTTAGTAAGAAATAATTAAATGGTTTAATTATTTATGGCAAGGATTAATTAATATGTTAATTAATCAAACGAATAAGTCTGCTTAAAGACCTGGTTGGTTTTGGCTTCAAGGCCCAATGGGCTTCGAACGTCATTTCCATTGACTTAAGTTGTATGGACAACTTAATGGTTAATAATAGATTAGGGGCCCAATAGCCCAAAGAACCAATATGGCCGGGCTATTTGAGAATGTGTAGCAAACTTGCTTTAATTGCAAGTTTGAAAGATACATTGTAAAATGATATAAAACAAGTTTATAACATTTCATAACTTAGAGGTTTTCTTTTGGGGAGAACCATGAGCATGAAAATGCTCCCCTTCCTCTCAAGCGAGGCTCTGGCCACCATGAGGAGATAGGGCTAGCAATCTCACTCACTCTAAGGCACTCATCTTTCTCATCAAGACTCTCCTTGGTGAAGAGACTTAGAGGTCCCTACTTTGGGTACTTGGAGAAACCAATTCTTTGATCATCCTTCTAAAATGTTCATGGGGCAAAGAAGCTTCTTGAATGAAGACCTCCATAGTGATTAGCCTTTGCTTGGTGCAAAGAGGAATCTACAAAGGTATTTGATTTCTCAACTCAAAATTTGTTTTGATTTGAGTCTTGGTTCACCATATCTACTAGGCTTTGAATTTTCTTTGGGTAAAGTTTTGTTTTTAAGTGCATACATGTTTCCGCCTTCCTTTAATTGCTAAATGCATGCTTAATGATGTTGCTTAATGAACTTGGTTAATCCACAAATTTCCCTTCACTTCCTCCCCGATTTTGTTTTAGCTGCCTCCTCCCTCGCTCAATAATCCTCTCACCCCATTGAAGTTCGCCGCCAAGGCATAGGGTAGAATCTTCTCCCCTATTCATAAGGATATGATGCAGGTGAAAGGCTTTGCCTCGCTATTTCGAGTTAGTGGATCAAACCCCCAAATCAAACAAGGTTTAATTGGCAACCAATGAACAGTGAAGGCGGTAACACAGGCTCGATCTCATCGATTAGGTAAACATAATCCTCTCTCTCTCTTCTCTTCCATCGTTGAACCCATTTCACTTTTGGGTTTAAATTAGGTTTGAATTAATCCTCTAAATTTCAGTTTTGGGGTTTGAATTAGTTTCGCTTGGGGTTTGAATTAAGGTTCTAATTTAATTATTATTATGCATCCATGAAGCAATTTCGCTTATTAAGGTTTGATTACAAACTACCAAGGCGATTAATGGCTGATTGATATGTATATATGCATTTGCATTGCACGAATCGATGAGGCCGGTGATATCGTTGCTTACGAGGCAACATCAACCTTAATGGAGACGGGTTTTCAAAGGGGAAGAAAGGGTGGCTAATGGTTTTAATGGCGGCCGGCGAATTGGGATTTGAGGAGAGAATTCAAGTCCATGGAATTTGGGGTTTAGAATTTGGGTTTGGGAATTCAATCTTGCGGATTTGACTCAAAATTTTTGGCCATTTCGGGATTTCTAACATCGAAACCGACCGAATTTTCGTATCCCACTGTATCCTAACATTTCCCCGTCTGCTTCGGTATTAAAATCTCCTCCCAAATTTCGCATCGCCGGACGGCATTTTGCCTGCCATCGAACCGAAACCACTCCCTACCTCACGCCTCTTCTCTATCTCTTTTTGCCAATTTCTCTCCCTTCTCTACCTCTTTTAAATTTTAGATCAAGCAACATATATGTAATGTTACTAATATAGTATCGCAATGGAAGTTACAATGTTTGCAAGGAAGCCATGCCTTTTTTTTTGGTGATATTAATAAAACACATCGAAGTCAAATTCAGACTCCTTACTTAACAAAGTTACATGAATACCACTAAATTGTAATTTAGTGAGCCAAGACTTATACCTTTTGACTTTTAAGTTTGATTAATTAATTTAATCTTGTGTTCAAATGTTGGTTTAAATGCCTTTTCATAAAAGCTAAAATTTATATGCTCCGTGAGTAAATGACCGGAAAAATGGACGGTTAGATTTGGCTCCAAACATTTACCGGGTGTAGATTAAGGCAGCAAGTTGACTTGGTAAATCGGTTTTGCAAGTTGGAGCAACAGAAAAAAAAAAAACACAAACAAGAACCAGGGGAAGAAGACGAGCTCTTCAAAAATCTAGTCAAAACCCAAAATCCCAATTGAAGAATCCACCATTGACTTCCATCTCTTTCTGCCTCGCAACAACACCACCAAATTTTACGAAGAAGAAGAAGAGACGCATAATCGGGCGGCGTTGCCAGGAACCCCTCTGCTTCTTCGGCGCACACTCCTCCGCCGCCTCGACCACCACGTGTTCCCGCTAATCTCCGCCGATCCGGCCGCCAAGGAAGCCATCCGGCCAGCTGCTCCTCGCCCGAGCTACCTCTCGTCCGCGTTCCCTCCGCGCACCGGGTCCTCCTCCAAGGTAATTTATTTATTTTTCTCAAGATTTTCTTTGGGAATGATTATGTGCTGGGTTTTTCTTTTGTAAGTGTTCTGAAATTTGTGAAATTTATTGAGTTTTCGTGATGGGTTTTGTGAAATTTCTGGTTTCATTGAAAATCATGGCAAAAGAGATATGTTGTATCCCCGTTGTCCTAAATGAATTTTTTGTTTTTTTTTTGTGTATAAAAACACTATGCTTAGTTGCCTACAATATATTTGTGAAAATTCCTCTTAGACATAGAGCCTAGAGGTCAATTTTACTTGCAGGATGACCAAAACACCTCGACAACTATAAGTTTTATACGAAAACACTTCAAAAGCTTAATTGGGTTCGAAACCGATGGAGTTTAAAGTGTTTTTCTCTAAAGTGTAATGTTAACGAGGGTTTACTTGTAAAATTTTTTTAGTGAATAGTGAGCAAAATGCTGTCAATTTACAGACTGAAAATATTGCTTTTGGCTTTGATTTGATCTGTTCGACTCTCTTGTAGTGCATTTTTGACATGTTCTAGATACACACGCAACGCAAGCACCTAAAACTTGAATGATTGTACTGTGAATCGACATTTTCATATGTGTGATAGGGAAGTGGTAAAAACAGATGTCCTTGTCCATTTTTTTGTAGTTCAAGGCTGTCCATTTGCTGTAACGAGTCCTTAAGTTCTTTGTACACGAAAGCATGGACTCTTCTGCATCGACTTACTTAAGCATAATCGATATAAGCTTGAAAACGTGAGGCCCATCGCCTCCTTTTCCAACTTAACACGATTTTGACCCTACCAACCCATAGTTATTTCTAATGCCCAAGTATCATGATTCACCAAGGTTTTTTTATGCCAGTAAAGGGTATCACACTGTCGATGCTTTTCTTGATCTGCTATTTTCATCTCATTCACACTTCACTAGTTAACAAATGCATATGGTAATTCTATAATTTAAATAACTAATTGATGGACCAAAATGCCTTACGAATAGATTAACATTGCAAGAAAAATGCTTGGATGATCTTCCTAAAAAAGCATCAATTGACTCATAGGTACGCGTTTTCTGCATGCAGTAGCAGTATCAAATCCTTAAAATAGCTTCTTTGTATGCTTGGTTGATAGTTTTGGCCCAACTACTAACATAGTTACGAAATATAGAGCCTAATAGACGTATTCAAACCCTTTTGCACTAGACTAATATGGTTTAATAGTTTCATTACTGAATGAGATTCTCATTTAGTAGGGAATATGGTTCATAGATTTAGTGCAATTCTCTGGAGTTTAGTACTTTTCGGATTCCTTGCAGGGTCGCTAGAGTAAATAGACTATCATATTACATACTCGTTTAGGGAAGCCAATTTTGTGACCGTAAAACAAAGTTGTGCACTTATGTGTGCTTATTGTTAGCCAAAGATGGTTGCCGGTTGTGCATTTAACGTACACAAATTCTATGATCTGTGCGTACTGAATGAGACTGTAAATTGCCTAAGGATTTGGTGGTTGATTAAAGTTTCCGATTGTGTTATTTAGAGGCATGTTCTCATTTTATATTTGAGGACATTTTGTTTGTAAATCCCCTGTTCTCATTTTATTTACTTTTTTGTTTTAATTTTCTGAACAGATGAGCCAATGCCTAGCTCTACAAGAGGGGGTTTCCATGGCCATGGCCAACAGTCTCGATGATTCAGTTTTCAGAAACAAATATGGTAGAAGATGAAGTCAATTTTGTATATAGATGAAAGGCACCAATCCACTAATATTAGTATCCATTTTTTGTAGTTGTTGATCTCTTACACCCGATGTATTGATAGATGCTGTAAATACTGGATTGAACTATCCGTACTTAATTTTGCTCGTTAAATGCTTGTATAATTCTTATATCTTCTCCATGGAACTTGAAAATGTGTTGTTACAGATTGTAATTGGTTATTGCATTTGCTTTGGTTATTCGTCCTTCAACTAGGTGTAACGACTATTGATGCTGCACATGATATGAAAGGCGAAAGGAATAGAAAAAATTCATTTTCAGTTCATATTTTAGTCAAATGAAAATAGTTGGCTAATTTAATTTTGGATGTTTTTGAAGCCAATTCAATGTTGAGAACATGTTTATAATGTTGAATATGATGTTTTGGAATAGGTTTGGGAGAGGTAATCAACCTACATTGACATTTGAAGAGTTTAGAAACTGAAAAAGTGAAGAAAAAAAAAATCATGAAAACTGCTGCATAATTTTTCCATATTTTTTGTCATAAAATCTATTTTTTGTGACGATCTTCAAAGAAATTTAAGTCGCTAAAGGTTGTTCATATTTTTAGCAACTGTTTCTGGGTATTCAATTATGTCACTAAAAGTTCTTTTGCATATATTCGGCCTGCAAAATTACCACGTGCAATTGCATAGAGAAGTGCAGACAGTATCTCACTGTTTGCCAATTGCATGCACTTAATGAAAACTGCTGCATAGTATTTCCAGAATTTTGGTCATAAAATCCATTTTTTGTGACGATCTTCAAAGAAATTTCAGTCGCTAAAGGTTGTTCATATTTTTAGCAACTGTTTCTGGGTATGAATTTTGTCACTAAAAGTTTTATTGCTCCCAATAAGAGGTATTAATGTGACTTCATTTTTTCAACTCATCATATACGCTTTCACAATGGTTACGTAATGAATAACTATAATTTTTGTAAAAATAATAGTTGGTGAAAGACATGAAGACATGAAAATTTTGTTGTAATTGTATATAATGGAACCCATCAACATGTTCAAATAGTAAAAACGCCGTTCAAATGGTAAATTTGTCGTTCAAGTGTTAAGTTACAACTTAAACAATCGATTGACTACGTTTAAATGGTAAATTACCACTTGAGCGATAGTTTAACACCAAAATTCTAGGATGGATAGTATGCCATTTAAAATGTTGTCTAATTGCATCTTTATTATGCAAATACTAGCCCTCTTGTTTGCCAATTGCGCTTAATGTTATGCGGTCCTAGCCCTCTTTGTTGCCAATTGCGTAAACTTATCCCCACGAGAATTTCTGCATTAAGTTACCACTTAAGCAGAAGAAATTACAGCTTAGCGATGTTTTTACAACTTAAGCGATTGATTGACTGCGTTTAAATAGTAATTACCACTTGAGCGATAGTTTTACAACTTAAACGATATGTATTTTTACCACTTAAACGAGAAAATTAATGTTTAGTAGTAATGGACAAATTTGTACACTTACAATTTAAACGATCGTTCAAATGGTAAAAACGCCGTTCAAATGGGGCCAAAATTGTCGTTCAAGTGGTAAGTTACTGCACTTAAACGAAGAAATTACCACTTAAACGATGTTTTACAGCTTAACGATGGAAGGACTCGTTTTAAATGGTAAATTACCACTTAAACGCTACTTTTACAACTTAAACGAGGTATTTTACCAGCAGCAGAAAATGAGCGTTTAGTGGTAATGGAGAAGATATTTTGTACACTTACAATTGAAACGATCGTTGGAATGGTAAGCATCGTTTAAGTGGTAAAATTGTCGTTCCAAGTGGTAAGTTACCCGCAAACGAAGAAATTACCATAAACGATGTTTTACAACTAGCGATGGAAGGACTCGTTTAAATGGTAAATTACCACTTAAACGCTACTTTCACAACTTAAACGAGGTATTTTACCACTTAAACGAGAAAATGAACGTTTAAGTGGTAATGGAGATATTTTGTACACTTACAATTGAAGCGATCGTTGGAATGGTAAAAGCATCGTTTAAGTGAGGTAAGAATTGTCGTTCAAGTGGTAAGAAGTTACCCATAGCGAAGAAATTACCCTTAAGCGATGTTTTACCAGCTTAAGCGATGGAAGGACTCGTTTAAATGGTAAATTACCACTTGAACGCTACTTTTACAACTTAAACGGAGTATTTTACCACTTAAACGAGGAAAATGAACGTTTAAGTGGTAATGGAGAATATTTTATTACCTTACAATTTAACTTTGGAATCGTTGGAATGGTAAAAGCATCGTTTAAGTGGTAAAATTGTCGTTCAAGTGGTAAGTTACCATAACGAAAGGCATTACCACTTAACGATGTTTAACTTAAGCGATACGATTATTTCGTTTAAATGGTAAATTACCATACAGCTACTTTTACAACTTAAGCGAGGTATTTTACCATAAGCGAGAAAATGAACGTTTGAGTGGTAATGGAAGATATTTTGTACACTTACAATTTAAACGATCGTTGGAATGGTAAAAGCATCGTTTAAGTGGTAAAATTGTCGTTCAAGTGGTAAGTTACCACTTAGCGAAGAAATTACCATAAGCGATGTTTTTAACTAAGCGATCGAGAAGGACTCCGTTTAAATGGTAAATTACCACTTGAACGCTACTTTTACAACTTAAGCGAGGTATTTTACCATAAACGAGAAAATGAACGTTTAAGTGGTAATGGAAGGAAGATATTTTGTACACTTACAATTTAAGCACGATCGTTGGAATGGTAAAGCATCGTTTAAGTGGTAAGAATTGTCGTTCAAGTGGTAGAGATTACCACTTAGCGAAAGGGAGTACCACTTAAGCGATGTTTTAACAACTTAAACGATCGATTGACTCGTTTAAATGGTAAATTACCACTTGAACGATAGTTTTACAACACCAAAAATATGGTTATTATGCCATTTAAAATGTTGTCTAATTGCATGATGTTATGCAGATACTAACCTACTGTTTGCCAATTGCATAATGTTATGCAGATACTAGCCTACTATTTGCCAATTGCATACAACCGGTAACCTACAATTGTAGGTTACCTTTTTTTTTTTTTTAAATAAACAAATTTTTTTCAAAACCGGGGTAACTTTTACCCCGGAGCACAGAAGCAAAACCCTTCATAAAAGTATACTAATATCACACTGACACCACTGATAGCGATTACCTTTTTGTTGTAAAACTATTTCTTTTGTCGGCAAAGTAGCATACAAAAAGTGTCAAGATGCTTCCTTAACTCCTTTAGAAATTTTCTCATCAACTTTTAAATAGCTAGGCTCGTTTGTTTTGCTGTGAGTAATCTCAAACAATGGAAAAGGAAACTCTCCCCTCATGTTTGCATGATTGAAATTCAATACTACCAATAATAATAATAATGCTATAATTTTAGGTTGGGTTTTCTCAACCATAGGCTTAAAGTGCTTCAACGAATTATTTTTTTTTTTATATTTTTCATGAATGATGCATACCTCATTGAATTTAATTGGTTTGATTTCACAACAAAAAAATAATAATAATGGAAATCTGCACCCTACCTCTATGCAATATGTGTGCACTGGTAGAGATATATAATATGCATGAACAAAATTCTGCAAAGTTTGGTGAAATAATTTATGTTGTTAGGTCACAACTTGTACAAGTGGCATTACTAATTATACCACTATGAACAACTCTAACAATCAGAATTTGTTACCAGACATGGAAAAATTAAATTTTATACCCAACAAAGGAGGGCCCAATGATATGATGAAAAACCCTAAAAACCCTATTTTTTTCACTCAAATAGATTCTACACAGAGAGCAACAACATGAGCTGCTTAACACAGATTTTAGAATAATCAAATACCCCATTGTCTGCCATTGCCACACTTTCCTCAAGCAACACGAGTTGGCAGTCTCCATACATTACTCAACATGTCTGCTGCCACCAGTACTTCTAAAGCTGCAGCTGCCATCTTTGCAAGTTAAAGCAGCAGCGCCTGTCAGTTTCCAGTGTTATTCCCACTTCTCAACAAAATGTCAACTTCTTGGAGGCACAAGTGCTTGCTCTTCACTCTCGTTGTTTCCTTCATTGTTCTCTCAGAAGCCTCAAGGTTGCCTAATTGGGATCAGATGCTGCCGAAGAAGCTACCAACTCCTTCGTCGTCTCCCTCCAAAGGCACGAACTCGGCGACTAAATCTTCTTCCAAGGCCTTGGAAGCTCGTAGAAACTTCCCTTCATCTGATGGAAAGGTCTAGCCACTGGCCACCACAGTAATATATGAATGAAAAACTTTAGTTTCGATTCTGTCTCTAATCTTCGACAAATATGCAATCCGCTGCAATGCACTAATCGGAGGGAAGCATGCAGAGCTTTGAAATAGTTATATGCTGGTCTGATGAGGTGCTGAATTATGAACAAAATTATATATCCTTGTAGATTTTTCTTTGACGTAATTAGTCTGCGCCGGTACAGTCTCTTGTAAAGATCACAGAGTAGATTTATTATTGGATAGGATGAATTAGCAATCAGAAGTTTTGGGACAGTGAGATCTATATATAGAGCTTCATTTATTTCAAATTTGGCATTCCTTAATGCTCAATATATGTATCACTTCAAATAATTTTGATCTTTCTACTTCTTTCGTGTAAAAACTTGAATAATCTCAATTTAATTTTCTCTTAAAAGGACTTACTAGTTACTAGTACTCACTCAAACTGACCATGCATGGTGCTTCCATGATTTTCTCCAGTAAATACATCTTCACGAGTTAAACACTATTAGCTTGTTTATAATTTTCATTTACTGAATTTGCAAAACAGATGGATTCTTTACTTGCTTGTAATATTCATGTCTCATGTAAAACTGAGAAATAACTTATATTGAGCTGGTTAGATATATTCATTATAATCAGGTAAAAGAAATAAGGCAACGTGAGAGAAGTATACCGCACTCGATCAAACGAGAAATCGCTTGAGCAGTGAGCACCATGTCAACTACCATCCTCACTTTTAGTGGTCGATATGATATTGCTTGAGCATCAGTCTGGCTATCAGGCAAGAATCAAGTTAGTGGCCAGAATAAAACTCACTACAAAGTGGATATTGCTAACCAACTCATTTCCATAAGATCCTGACATATATTGTTTTTGTAATTGAAGCCACCTTATACTAAATATGTCTTGCTTTTTCAGGCTATCGGCCAAGAAACAGGTACCGATTAGCGACCCTGTTGCATCTTTCATCTTTAATAATTACTAGAGTCAAGTTAATTAGAGAGAATGGTTTTGAAAAATTTTGAAGCAAATCCATATTCATGTTGTGCATCCACTTTCTTAACAAATTAATGTTTTCGTCTAAAGTAGTGTTTTAGTAGTCTCTCGAGCCAGTTTAAAATAAAATACAAATTTATGTAATCTGAAGTTCGTCAACTTGAACAAATACAGATTGAAATGTTTTAGGATTCAAAAGAGTTTATGTGGGCAAAAAACTTAGGAAAAACTAATAAAACTATCCATTGTGATGAGACAATAGTTCCAACTTATACTAAAGATGTCTTTCTTATTTCAGTCTGTCAGGCAAGAATGAGGTACCGGATCATCAACGACCAAGAATGAGGTTCCGAGTTAGCCATCACGCTGCATCTTCTTCTTTACCAAATAAAACAGAGTCCAACACAGAATGGATGGTTTTGCAAAATTGAGTAGCCAAATATACATATTTTCGGTTACATTGTCAACCATGTATTTTTACTTGATCCAACAGATTTAAAAGAATACTATGTATGTGTCCAAGTACGTACATATATTTTTTGCAATAAAATTACAAATCTTCTGCAATTAATGTTGAAGAGTATTCCAGAGCAGCAGAAAGATGATTAGCAATGTACAAAGTACAGCTGTGGCTGAAGCAATTTGATAGTAAACATAACCAAATGGTAACTGACATGAGCAAAGCAAACTGCTAATCAAACAGGGTCTCAATACAAATATTTTGTGATCGGAACTAACTACTAAGGACCTCAAATTTAGACTGTGGACAAAATACATGGCCCTATCAAACTTATGAATGAGAACAAGATTATGGAAATTGAGGCATATGAGAAACCAAAGGGAAAAGAGTAAAAAACAGAGAGAAGAGAAAAAACCTTACGTACCTCCTTGACAAAGAACTAGGACAAGATTTCATGAAACATCTAGAATGATGATCTCAGGGATGTGTTGTACCTTTCCATGATCCTTGGAGATTTGACATCACCCCTTTTGCTATAGTTATCTTATTCAACAAGGGGAAGACAAACAACTGCAAATGCATAAGCTTTTCAAAGCCGCTGCTGAAAGACAATTCTTTGCCAACATATGCATTTATCAGTGTAAGCCTTCTGAGATTGGGCAGTTCTTCAATGCATGGTAGTAAATCTTCTTCAAGTCTAGACCAATGTAGATACATATTTGTTACTCTCTGGAGTGAGAAAAACCAGTGCGGTACCTTTTTAAGTTTGCAGACCAAAATAACCATTCGAAGGTAGGGAGGAGGAGACTGAAGAAATCTTCACAATAAAATTGTTTTGTATTTCTTGGTTTCAATTTACACAAGTATGCTTTACATATAGAAAAGAAAGAAACAACCCAGTTACCAGAATGACTTCTAGTGACCGGGTAAACCTACGCTTTAATCTAATCCTTAAATTAAGGAGATTACACTAATACCAATACACGCCACTAATCAGTCATCTTCCTTTAATCAAGGGAAGATGACTGATACAAACAACAGAACACTCAAGTACAGAAAAACAGCGCAGCAGAGAGCACGCAGTAGTTCAGTGGACAAAGGAGCCAACCGGATGACGGTTATACAACGAACCCGATGAAAAAACAGCAACCCGATACATCATTCAAACCATCCCGATGTGCATGCCGATCATCCCGATGTACCATGCAGTTGTTTATTTATGTATTTCAACACTCCCCCTCAAGCTGGATCTAGTAAGTTAGTAGATCCAAGCTTGCTTAAAAGACGATGTAGATGAACTGAGGACAGAGGTTTGGTGAAAAGATCTGCAAGCTGATCATGACTTCTTGTAAAAACAGTGCTGATAACTTGAGATTGAACTTGATTCCGAATGAAATGGCAATCCACCTCAATATGCTTGGTTCTCTCGTGGAACACAGGATTAGCAGCAATGTGCATAGCTGCCTGATTGTCACACATAAGAAACATGGGTGCAGAACTAGGAAAGCCTAGGTCAGAGAGCAAACCTTTAAGCCATATTAATTCGCACGCCGTGACCGCCATTGCCCGATATTCCGCCTCTGCACTTGAGCGAGCAACAACTTGTTGTTTCTTGCTCTTCCAGGTGACGAGATTTCCACCAACAAATGTACAGTAGCCAGTTGTAGATTTTCTATCAACTTCATTCCCTGCCCAATCTGCATCTGTATAGCCGAAAATATTAGTAGACTGATTGTTCTTCATGAGAATTCCTTGACCGATGGAACCTTGAGATAAACAGGATTCTTTTTGACAATGTGCATATGATGTAACAGTAGGTGCATGCGATGAACTGACTGACCATGCTAACAACATAGGTAATATCCGTCGAGGTGATTAGAGATAAACAGAGTCGTCCTAATTCCAGTATTTGATAGTGCTTTACATCCGGTATGGCTCTCTCCATCAACGTTGAGTCAGCTTTTGCGCCAACAGTGTGTGGTAAGGTGCTTCTGTAATCAAGCATTGTTTTTCTTCTTGAGTAGATCCATCACATACTTTCGTTGATGCTGATAAACAGTTCTTGAGGAAGTTGCCATCTCTATTCCTGCAAAGTACTTCAACCCCCAAACTTGATGGCAAAGGTTTGCTGTAGTGTCTCGCTTTCCAGTCTGCAATTTCTCGTAGCACTATCTCCAGCTGATGATCAAAATCATCAACATATATAAGAACCACAAGTTTCCTTTTCCATTTGGAAATGACAAACAGGAAGAATCAGCATTACTGTGTAGAACTGATCGTGGTCAGCACGTAGCCAAGCTTTTACATATACTTCAAGCTTGAGGATTGTTTAACTGATGATATTACTTAGCAGTTTACACCAAAGTTATCCTTTAGGAGGACCATAGCCCTGAGGAAAGCTGCATGTAGACTTCTTCTTGAAGTTCTCCATGAAGGAATGCATTTTTTACATCCATTTGCAGAGAGACCATCCACTATTTATCGCCACAAAGAGAAGAACCTCACGGTGTTCATCTTGGCAACAGATGCAAATGTTTTTATAATGACCCTAAGTCCGAGTGGAAGTCAACGAGCCACAAGACGAGCTCACCTTTCTATAGAGCCTTTCACTAGCTTTCAACTCTGATTTTGTATATCCATCGGCTTCCAACAAATTCTTCTTTCCTTGAGGAAGCGAAGACTCCACGCAGCGCTTATCTTCCCCAGCCTGAGCTCTCTCCCATTGCTTACTTCCACAGAAAGAAGAGCGCTTCCCTGGTAGGTCGTTGGTTCACAATGCCTGCTCAGCTTAATTTACAAAGACAACACATGGAAGGTGAGACATTGCACTAAAATTACATGTAACGATACCTAAGCATAAGTCACACAATCTCTGTGTAATTTTGTTGGAGGCTTTCTTAAATGTGGGAGTGGTTTCTCCCATCACTTGGCTTCTTGATTGGAATTGACCTCTTCATTCTGTACTATTGTCGGATTTGCTCCAAGGTGCTTAATTCATCTTGGGGTTCTCAACTCCCCAGATATTAGTTGTAATCTTCTGTATCAATCGGATTTGGTAAAGGCTTGAGGCAGAACAAATTGAGTATTTCTCCCTCTCGAGTTGTAGCATGCTCAAAATAAGAATTGTTTTCTTTCTTCAAATTGGACATCCTTAGAAACAATGCATTTTTGGGTGACTAGATCAAAGCATTATATCCTTTGAGTAGAGTGTGAATACCCAATGAATATACATTTAGTTGCCCTGCATCAAGCTTTCAGATCTTGATTTTTGGCTTGTAATGTGTATCGTAATGCACAATTTGGTACTACTTTGAGGTGAGTCAAGTCAATTTTCCTGCCTTTTAGCACTTCATAGGAGATTTGAACCCAAACACTGAACTTGGCAGCCTGTTGATGAGGTAAGTTGGCCGTAAGGGATAGCAGATGCCTTAACTTTGGAATACCATATGTATCATGAGGGATCAGCTCTTTTCCAAGAGATCTGTTTTTCTTTTCTCGCAACAATTTTCATTCTCGTTGAGGAGTACCTACACAGCTTGTTTGATGGATGATGCTGTTCACTTAGATATTAGAAATATATTGTTTGACATGAACTCAGCGTGCCATTATCTGATCAGGGAAAAATTTTTGACATTTGATTTGAAATTAGTTTTAATGTGAACAGAAAATCCTTGAAGATATTGAAGACTTCTATTTGACTTCATTAGATAAACAGCTTACCTGGTAAAGTCATCCACAATAAGATAAAGCATTCAAAACTCTTCCATTGATTCAATAGTAGGACCCCACACATCACTGTGGTGTATAAGTTCAAACGGCTTACATGTTGGAAGTTTGGGACGGCTTAATGGCAATCTGGTGATTTATTCACCATATGTTTCACGCTCGCTGAGGGGCTTTACAAACATTTGGAAAGATTTTGACATTATGAAACTCGAGAGGGTGAGCTAGTTCTTTATGCCATAACCAGTTTTCATCTATGGACTTTAACTTGGCGTGCAAGGCTTGATTTTGTGTGGTTTCTACACGTACAGATAATAAAGTCCTATTTATGAAGCTAATCTCCAAATACGGAACGTCTTCAGAGAATATCCTGAAATGATAAGTGATTGATATTGATGAAAAAATTGCACGACAATTTGGTAAATTGTTGGTATGGATTTTTTCCCAACAGACAACAGTTGGAACGGAAAAGATATTTGGTACATATAATATAATCAAAGGTGTTTTGCTGAAAATGCTAATTTCCATGGGTCATAAAACAGGCACACAGTTTTTCCATTTAAAACAGACACATGTGATGGTTTTTTGGAAAAAGATTTAAAACCTTTAAATTTTTTATTTTGTTTGTCATAGTGATCAGTGGCAATTAACTGACTATCCAACAATCTTTTTCAATACTAGTTAATAATGCAGTAGAAAAAGCTTGTAGAACACCCGTGCCTCTTTACTCGTATTCTCTGATTTCAGAAGTTAAATTCCTGCGAAATTTTCCCAACAGGCTTGAGTTGACCTCCTTCACCATTAGCTAACCCGTATGACCTCCACGCCCTTCTCATGTTAGTTCTGCAAACTCGTTGATGAGAGTAAGGGGGTTTGACATGAACTCACCGATCCATGGGATGTGGAGAAGAAGGAATGAAGAGCAACTGAGCCCTGAAGTGACTTTGTGTGTATGGAGAGGACCACATGATTTTTTCCTCTTGGGTGAAACTTGGGTTTAAGCGCTCGATGGAGTTCCCAACACATCTCTATCTTCAGTATGCCCAACAGCATTGCAGTGTTTGCACTCTTTGTGTGGGAATCTGCCCTTGCGCACCCTTTGTCGCATGCTTGGCATGAGACATGACGTGATTTTTTAATTCGTCATCCTTGGGCTTTGTTCAATGCCTATTACCTTCCTTTTCGTAGCTTCTTCTCTGAATTATAGCACAAACATTGCTAAAGACGGTAATTTTTGGCTCTACTGCGGAATGTGGCTTCCTCTCAAGCCCTCATAGTCCGCTCAAACTTCCTGAAGAATCGTGGTAGACTGCCTTCCTCTCGCTTTTGAGTAGCACCGCAGGGCTTCAATGTAAGATGGAAGATACACATCCAGCTCTATTCCACAGGGTTTTGAGAGCTTCCTTGAGATGCTGAAATTAAAGGGGATTTTACCTTCTTGCTGAGCTAAAGCAAGTCTTTCAGCTGGAACACTACAAGATACACTGTTTTGGTTTCCTCAGACATTTCCTCTGCTTGTCCATAATTCTTGAGAGGAATTGTAATTAGCTGAAAATCTCAAGAATATGCTTCTCCATGCAGGTTAAGTAGGAGAGACATAATCAGTTGATCTTGCACAGCCATCTGATCCACTGTGTGTACAAAGGTGAAGAGACGCCTGGAACTTCCATGCCTCCATTTACTTAAATCGATTTCCTTACCTCCAAGGGCCAATGAGACAAATGAGACCATGGTAGATAATTAAACTCGTTTCAAAAGAATTTAGAACACAACGCGATGTTGGTGTTTCTTCATCTCAAATTCTCGAGGTATCTGGTAGGTAACATTTGAGGGGAGCATTTGGAGTTTTCCTCTCAATTTACAGATCCTCTCAGCCATTTTGACGGTAATAAAGAATTTACAAGCGGCCGAAAAGAAAATTTTTAGACAGCAAGATTGAACCTGCTCGATACCATGAAGAAATTCAGCAATGAATTGTTTTGTATTTCTTAAGTTTCAATTTACACAAGTATGCTTTACATATCGAAAGAAAGAAACAACCAGTTACCAGAATGACTTCTATGGACCGCAAACCTTACGCTTCAATCTAATCCTTAAATTAAGGAGATTACACGAATACCAATACACGCCACTAATCACCATCTTCCTTTGAATCAGTGGAAGATGACTGGCATGCATGCGAGAACACTATGTACATAAAACGTCAGCGCAGCAGAGAGCACGCAGTAGCTCAGTGGACAGAGGAGCCAACCCGATGAGAGCATACAACCAACCGATGAGTAAACAAAGAACCCGATACATCATTCAAACCATCCTGGCGTGCTGTATAACAATTTATTTATGATTTCAACATCTTTAGTACATGAATATATTCTCGAGAAAGATCATTATTTGTGGTTACTCAGGAGATCTCTCCTGCAATCGAAATCGTTATTTTAAATTTCAGAATCCCCTTAGAACATTTGTGTATGGATCCATGGCGCTGAGGAAAAGATCTTTAACTTTGACAATCGCCACAATGCTCTGGATTGGGACAAATTCTAAATCGAATGGAAAGCATAGGGAAGTTCGTCACATAATCCATAATTTTGGATACGCCATGAGCCTATGCTCCATAGGTAGACTGGAGTTCCCTTGAATGGTCTGACAAGAGTTGAAAAGCTTCTACAATCCGTGACACATCATTCATACTGTGACATAAGCAACATACTATACCTTAATATCAAGTATATCATATCTCAATAATATAAAGATATGAAAGTTTAAACTGAATCTTTTTGAATGGGCAAGATATCATAGCACATGGTCCCACAACCTTAAAAATCAATCAAGTGCTGAAAGAACAAATTATTTGATGTTTAATAATAGTTGCTTGAGCTAGAGATATTCCACTTTTGGCAATTGAGCAATGTCCAGAGGGAAGCGACATTGTAAGTTACTTTGCCTTCATCTCATGATCCAAACATGAGACCTTCCTAGTTTGGTCGGGAAGCTTCTCCTGGAATTTGGTGTTCGAATACTTTCTCAACATGAAGCGTCTCCAACTTAGAAGCTCCAAGGTTTGACTTGTTGTAATAAGACAGGATTTGATGTTGTTATGCGGTTATTGAGGCACCCCATTAAACCAATTGCAACACATCCTCGGATTAGCTGCAATATTTTTGTGCTGTGAACCAATTTACAATTATCACATAAGTAACGGGTTGGGATTGGGAGAGTGATTGAACTGGCTTATGATCGCCAAGATGGCTCCTAAGGAGGAGAATCAAATCACAGGTAGCTCATAGTGAGTGTGTATTTATAAGATCGTGAATCATCCCTTGAATGAAGGAAAGCTGAACTTAGGTGTGTAGAAGATGAGTTCTCTGGAGAGAATTGTGTGTTATTAGATTCTTGTAGCTGTACTCACTGCCGAGTTTGCATAGAGATCTCGAGGAGTCCCTGAAGGAGAGTAACCCCATTAAATCGTGGGGAGTGCACTCCAGAGGAATTTTAGGATAAGGATATTCAATCCATAAGATTAAGATCACGCTAGTCTAATCCCTAAGATCCCAATTTGACATGAACAGTTTTACTTCTGGAAGACGGGCACTTTATAATATGGTTTAAAGGTCTCACTGACCAGTAGTGTTCTCACCAGTCATTCTGTAAACAGCTTACTCCAGATTCTGACTAGGAAGTCAACTAGTCCGATCGCCTGAGCATCATAGCTATGAGCATCCTGCTATTCTCACCCGAGTTTTAGGGGATCAAAATCATAGTCTCACACTGCCTAACTATGCTTTTTGAGGAGTTGCTGTTGTCGTGAAACAAGTGGATATTGTAAAATCACCATGAGCGAATCTTTCTGAATGATCTTTCGAGACATGGCTGGAACACCTCCAAAAATTTTCGTTGATTTGAAAGCCAGCTAGTCCTGGCTAGTCCTACTTGCTTGTCTCTCAAAGTTCAATTCTTCTGAGTTCCAAACTATTAGACTCTTTGGTCAGAGCTCCAGCTCAAAAAGCCGGATGCAAGGCGGAATGAAGTGCTTTCTGAGTATCCTGAATGACATAAATGCCTTTAGAGTATAGTTGCTTCACCACACATTAATTTTTCAACTCCTTATGTTTAACTTTAGAAAAAATAAAGTTCTTGAAAAGTTATTCTAATTTCCTTGTTTTTCAAGAAGGAATTTATTTAATCGCCAATCTTTTCTTAGAGTAAACCAAAACTTGTAGAGTTAGAGTCAAGGAGCCAAACCACACATGTTTTAGGTGTCAAAATAGTCCGCCCTTCACAACATTGTTGAAAAAATGTTATCTCCCAAAACTTAGGGTTATAAATATTTTCATCTGTTATTCAGATATACCACCCATTCCGATACCATGCCCAAGGCCCATGACAATCTCTCAAGTTCTAGACTTGCCTATCATTGTGCATTGATCGATTAAGAATGATACTTGTCATATGAACCGGGAAATGCTCCAGATTTGATGCCAGTCCATAATGCTTTCTTTTGTTTTTGACACATCAATCTTCAGTCTTAGTCTCCTTCTGTCTATAACTAGTTGTGTGTTGAAATTCATCCAAAAAGTTGGTTTATCATTAAAGACCATTTTAAGTCCGGCATTGGCTTCAAGGCATGACCAACTTACCCCCATAGTTTCATGAGCACTTGCCCCAGTCAAAGCGCGATCGACTGAGTTGCATGAAAAGCTGAGGTTTTTGTCAAAAGAGTCAACGAGTTGAATTTACGATGAGTCATTGGTCTGCACGAAGTCAACCTCGCTTTACTCTTATTACGATCCATGCTTTACAAGTTTTTGGCGAATCAGACCTGCTCGCGCGATCTTCGGAACAAGCAAATCTGGCTGCGTTGGCTCGTACTTCAATCAAGCAAAGAGTTCTTCCGACTTCGCTGTATCTGCAACACAACTCTGTTTTCCAAATTTGATGGTCTGGTACAATTTTGTGTGCACCTGTGCGACGGCCTTCAGTGCATTACGCTTGGACTGTATGGAAAACGGGAATCGTCAAGTGGTCTGGTTTTCAATTCAAGATTCCGATAGAACTCCCACACTGAGTTCCAAAAAGAGAACTTGCGCTTTTTTCGAATGACTGCTCCCAGCAGGCCTTCTTCCTAGTCCGACTTCATTTGCTTGCTCTAGCAGTTATGTTGTAATGATATAGAGCATGTAAACTAATGCGAAACCTTGATTACTAAATTGTTTTTGTTGGTGTATGGGCTAATGTTTTGTTTGAACTGATGATTAGTTTAATCAACTATAGCTTTAAGTAATTACATTTTCATACTTTTAGAACTCGATGATTTTGAAAACTTTCCTAACCTCTTTAAGGTGACTTGCCCTATTCCGTTCGAAAGTCAGATTGGGTTCATTTCCGCTATTAATCAAGCGGTTCTCATTCTGATGGTCGGTTAATGTTTGCTTGTCTTAGACTTGGCATTCAGCTGAGCAAATAAATCCGGTGCGACAAATTCGTGCTGACTTCAGCACTGTTTTTGTCAGGAGTCAAACTGAACGTGTGGACGGCCCATTGCGAAAGATACAAGGCGGATTGCCACATTTACACTCTCGCTTTAATCATCAAAATAAACTACTGATTTCAATTTTATTACTTTACACCTAACGCTTCTTTAAAATTTGTACAGTTTCATACATTCCACCATTTGGTCAGTTGTTGAAGTCATGACGTTGCATGACCCAACCAAAACCTATAAACCTTTCTGCCGCGTACCAAGATTCATTGAAACTGCAAACCCTTGAAGCCAAACTTTTACCCATTCCTACAGGCACCAGCCAAAAACTTGCACCCATTCATGAGGAGGCCCCACAATAAAGCCTTTAACTAACAGGCCTACTTCTCAATTTCAAACCCAAAACTAAGGATCTTGAACGAAAATCAGAGAGATCTGTAGAAAGAGATTCTTAGATTCTTTATTTTAAAATCAAAGAAAAACATTGATTTTGACAAAAACTGTGTTAAAATGAGTTGGTTATACCAACTTATCTGAGACATATCATAATAAAGAGAATCAAGCTCTCTGTGTAATAAAAAAGGAAAATTCACAAAAGTAAAATATATTGTGCTAGTGTTTTTTAATTAATTGTATTACAAATCTCATTTAATAATAATGTACTTCAATTTTTGCAGTAAAGGCGCCAACAACGTGGCGCTTGGTAGTCTGGGCGGCTCCTGTTGCATGGCCTGAAGAATCGACAGTAGGCCTGCTTACCCACAGTGGTGTGACATCATGGTTGAAGTCAGTTCAAGGCCATCACAGTTTTTAAAATTTTTCTGCCAGCACGGCACCAATGCTACATGATGCCACACACTAATAACTGTCGGGCGGTGGGGCCCGCACCACTTTCGGGCCAGCAGCACGTTGGGAAGCCACGTAAGCCTTTATGATCAGCAATCCTTTAATGGCCTTTATAATCAGCCGCTCGACGGCAATTTGGTAATAAAAACGGATTTAACATCAACCGATCCATCAACTATGACATTATTTTCCTTTATAAATAAAATAAAAAAGAAAAAGCAAAATTCAATGTTACTGCTGTGGGACACAGTACAATCTGGAGTGTTGAATTCAAATTTTTTTAAATCAAACGGCCGAGATTAATTAGGTTGAATAAAAATTTAAAAATTGTAAAATATATAAAAATTGGGAAATTTTTAAAATTTATAATTTTTTTACTTTTTATAAATACCTGGCATTATCATCTACCTTATACTGTTATAATCTGATATTTCATCAACTTTCAACCACATTCTATCTTTCTCAAAGCCTCATCTTTGAATTTGTCACACCAAAATGATCAATTCTGTGCAAGGTGTAATGAATCACGCTTCTTGAAGATGTTGCGTTGTGTGCTATGGTTCAAGCTCACCATGATCTGATTTGGGTAAATGAAGATGCAGTTATGAGAAATGTGGGAGTCTTATTGATAATTTTATCTTGAGAAAAATGTATGGCAAAGAACCAACATTCTGCTATTCAACTGAAATTTACTAGCCATCAACTGCTTAGTAAAATGTGGAGAGAGGACGCCTTTGACACAAGCTATGCTAACTTCAAGGCAGTAATTGAATGGATCAGGTACTAATATATTATTTATTTCTTGTATTATTATTCAGGTACTTTCATTATAATTAATTCGTTAATCATTTTCAATATAATTATTTGTTTGTATTATTTATTTGTTACCTATTTTCATATTTATAATTATTTGTTTGTATTTTTATTTATTTGTTAATTTGAATTTCATTATAATTATTTATTCTCCAGCATTGTATAGAACTTCTCTGCTACAGCCATATGGAGTTCAACTAAAGCAAAAACAAAACATCTACCCGATTTGCTCTGAATATTGACAAAAAGATTATCCTAACTAGAGCTGGTGCCTGCCGGTCTGTGGTTTCATGAATGGCCACCCCCTACACTTCTACACCTGATCATGATGAACATGATAGAGGAAGTGCCAGGAAACGCTCCTGCTAAATAAGCCAGCCTGACTCAGTTTTTCTCCAATTTACTTCAAGGTGAAGGCTCTGCAACATAGTGCTGGGTAATGCTTCAAAGAGTATTATGTAAAGAGAGTGGAAGACCTGCCCAAGTTTGGCAACTGTCTTCACCTGGAAAATGGCTAAAATTGAGTGAGATAAGCAGAGAGATGCAAAAGCTAAATGATTAGGAAAATTTGAAGTTGATCAAAGAGAAAGATAAACCATTTCGCAAGAACAAAAAAGATACACAAGAAAGAATGGCTGAACGAGATCATGAGATTGCTAGCTATTTTTAGAAGTGGAAGTTCCAAAACTCTAAATATTTCTTATACGAGAGCAGACGGGCAAGGAGGCGTGAAAGAGGTGGTTTAGACAAAGCAAGAGGAGATGGTCCAGCACTCACACAAAACATCAGGTAAGATCATCCTAGCACCACAAATTGGTTAGGTGAAGAGAGAGTCAGCCCACTTGTTTGTAATCAATCATAATTCTTTTCCAATCAATTTAATGTAATTTCTTATTCATTGAATAGAGTGCTTTATGTTATCAATTTATTGAACTTAGTACTTTATTTAAAGTAAGAGGATATTGATTTTTTTAAAGCAAGAGAATCTTATTCAAAACACATTTAAACACAACTAAATAAAAGTATGATGAACACACCAAAATAAAAATATATCAACACACCAAATAAAATGAGCATCAGTCAATGTAAATTAAATTACTCAACATACTGTGTCAAAATTATCACACACCAAATGAAAATACTTCAACACACCAATAAAATTACTTCAAAAGTATTGAACTTACATCTTCGACTTCCAAAATCACCGGTGTTTCATCAAGTCAAGTTGGCGGGCATTGTGCATATATGGCCTTTTGAAGTGCAGTATATCGTTGAATGACCCTATCATCGTAACGCCCATCCTTTGTAATGGCCTGGAAGCTGCACGGGTTTCTTCTGATGGCGCCATGAGCAGCTGGGCTTAAGTATTTTTGTGTTCTAGAATTGTTCATCGGTCCGCTCATTCATCAAACTACATCATAATTGTACCCATCTTCCACAATCATGTTAGAAGAATGATGGGACGTCATATCGAAGGATCGGCTTCAATTTACACATCAAACATTATGGCAGCACCCCCTAACAATAGCCCAGCTAGCTTGAGTACACAAACCAACGCCTGAAGCATCTCTTCCCCAGATCCTTTCTTGATATCTTGGTAAAGTATTTTTCCTTTCGGTGTTCGTGTGTGGATTTATTAATCGTTTTGACAAAACCATCCCCACCTTGGGGTAAATGCCGTCTGCTGATAGTATGGTATGTCGACTTACGCCCATTGACCCAGTATGTGACTTCTTCTATGCCTTTCTTTGCAGGATGTCGTTTGAACACCAGGATTGGGCAAGGACATTGAGATCATTTGAGCTCCTTGAACTTCGAAAAGCATGGCTATATCCATATCAAAGATGGCACGCTTCTAAAATGATAATTTTTGAACCCTTTCTGTCCCCATATGCCTTGCCATGCACTCGATGGTTTTCCAAGTCTAGTGTGCATACAATCAATGCTTCCAATCATCCTCAAAACCTCGGATTCTGCCATTCTCTCAGAGCTTCTGCAAAGTCATCAAGAGGAAGTCTGGAGGTAAATGCAGTGTATATAGATTTGATGTCAAAGCAAAACTCACTGTGTGGGACTCAAGAATGGTTGATTTTCCCATCCTCGTTATCCCGTCTGATTTGGCCCCTGGGGTAGCTCGCCCTGATATGTAGCAATGCTGAACATTTTGCTCAGTGTGAGACTAATACCGTGCGATCCGCTTTTTGTATTAAAGTAAGAATCATGGTTGCAAACAATGCCCATGATTTTGTTGAACAAATGTTGTTCCATTCTAAAAACGACGTCAGAAGTACGTATCAGGGAATGCACTCGTTACGGATGTAAAATAATCATCCTCGTCGCTGCCTATTTCTATCACACGTTGACAAGACGGGTTAGCTCCTGTGCAGAGATCTAACCACAGCTTCTGGATGACTGACGGGAATGTGAGGCCTTGCCATTCTTGATTCGTCATGAATGGTGGTGTGAGATTCTTGAGGCTGGATGGATTATATGGAGGATTCAAAGATTAGGTTGTAGATGAATGCCATGCAGCATGCCACATTCATTAAAACTAGTGGTAATCATTCTCAATGATTGTAATCGGACGACACGTGGCACGACGTGATTGGGTTAAAAATCTTCGGAATCCATCACCAATAATTGTCTTTCAGATTATGACATGTGGCGCAAACGACAACGCATTGTAATTTTATCCAAAATAATGTGTAAACAAATTATTTGAATTTATTTACGAAACAAAAAATACAAATATTTTATTGTTAGCTATTTTTCAGATAATGACACGACGCAAACGATAGAACGATTGCAATCTTATCTGAATTACGTATTAAATTTATTATATATTGATTTTGAAATAAAAAATATTTTAATATTTTTATTGTCAATCACGTGCAAGTAACGCTAATGGGGTGGAGATGCAAAAAGCACTCATAGAGAATTGCAATCGCTCAATAGAGCAATTACTGTTCACCAGTGTATTGGATAGTGAATTGATTGGGAGATCTCCTACACTGAGTTGCTCTTAGGCATGCTAACTTAAGAACGTGTGATTTTGGGTGGACGCGAGTACTACATATGCTTGTGTGTAAAGTGAATGCATGTACATCCAGTAGTTGGAAAAAGTGGCAGCTGCTGCATTTTGGATTTATAACGGTTGGTGTGTGGTGTAGAAACGTTATTTTTAGAAATATTATGTTCATTTTCATAGTCTAATTCAACTCCGGAGAGGTCGACAGCTTCGCTCCACTCAGCCAAATGACCACAAGCAGAGTCGCCAAAGAAACCAACTCTATTGAATTTAACACGGGCCACATTTGAGTAAAACAACTAACCCAACAAATAAAGGAGAGACATGGTGCTCGTAAGCATTGGATGCTCACCGATGAGTAGATTTTATATTATATATTTATCCCTATTCTTAGTATATTTTATTAATATTTTTTGAAGAATTTTGATACTTTGAATTGTATTTTCAATATAGATTTTCAACTGAGCAAACATAAATCAAATGACGAATTTGAGTAATCTGTGCTGGAGGACATTCCGAGAGTCACTGAGCTTGGATCATATCAAAACAATATCAGATTTTTCCACCAAGTGAAGTTGAGGTTTTCTGGCACAAAATAAAGAAGAAAGCGTGTGTGCTGAAAGTCACGTTTTTGGTTTAGATTATGCCTTTGGAGCCTCCCACACAACCTCAGATGATTTGTGGCCTTCTGAGTTGTGTTCAGAACGTTTATCTTTAAAACAAGCCATCTTGGGCCGGATTTGGGAGTGAGATTTTGAGGCCAAAACGTGGCTGATGCTTCGTGTAGATTCTTCTAGATTAATTTAGAACTATTGTTATTTATTATTATTTAGTTTCCTAGTTGAACCAAAGGCTATTATTTAGGCTTCCAGCATGGCACAAGTAAAGTGATATGCTGTTTTCTTTTGTATTGCTCACAAATTATGTGGGAGGCTTATTCTTATCTGAACTTTAGGGTTCTGGGAGACTCCCCCATCTCTAAGGTGTTTTCATTCCCTTTAATAATATTCAGATTCTCACTTAATGATGCGAACTAATTCTCCATTAGCTTAGGTGAAAGCCTTGCCTCCTCCAGCATGAATATACCTTTTATTTAATCTGATTGATTGCATGCATGAAGCTTTGAATTATTAATCACCGCTTAAACTATCTAATCATTCGGATGACCCGCCAAACAATAGATGGTGTTTAGAAAAAGTAATTGACGTAATTCGGTCAGAATATCTAATTAGAGGATTGAGTTTTGCTTGTGATTAATAATTGTAATTCTCACCTAAGGCGAATATCTTCCTTAGAGTTATGGCTTTTCTAAAAGGTTTCACAGAATTGAGTAGTCTTGCATGTTTATATTTGATCTGAATATCACAGACGGATTGCAATAAGTTAGATGATACTCTTTTAGTTTTAATACCACATGAGAATATATATTGTGAAAAACCCAACCTTCAAAGTGGGCATGTGTAGGATCATATATACTTGGTAGTATGAAATTCATAAGATTGCCAGGGTGATGGTGGAACCCTAGTGCTTTATAAATTGGTTTTAAAACTCTTTTCTTTATCATATATTTTTTTAATTAAAATTCGTTTTTTTATATATTACCTAAAATCAAAATCTCTTTTCTCAATTTTCAATTTAAGTAGTTAATTAGAACTGCTCACAAATTATCCTAATAGTCCTTTCTTGATATGGGAATCCACCTTGGCATGAGCAATTCCATACCAGGCAAATATCCCTATTCTGCAAGTATTTCCATGTGATTTTGGCTCTCCAGCTCTAGTGAAGGCAGACATTAAAATCATATCACTCACAATCGACCGCGAAAGATTTGAGGAGACATTAAAATCGTAGTTGAAACAAACGCTCAACGATGTTAATTTTTTTACCATTATCAACCACGGTCGATTTACTTCTTTTTTTCTTTTCATCTGCTTTTACTATGCATTTCCAATTTAACTGGTTGTGATCAAATGAAATCAACAGAATAAAAAATATTAATTCAAATTTCACCTCAAAATTTGATAAACCCATCTATTTATATTTTTTGAAAATTTGTGATGATTTAAGTTAAAATGTTCACAAAATTAAGCTAAGTTAATCTAAAACAACATTACTTTTTTAAAAGCACAGGAAGTAAACAGCCTCAAACATATTTAACAACCTCCTTGGCCTAAAATTTAGGCTCACAACTATTAAAGATAAAAATAGTTTGCAAGCTGTGCATGTAACTGTTGATAGTCAGCCACAATGGAGTTGGGTCCATGTCCAGTCCATTATTACATCACGATCCTGACGCCACAGTGTGGTTTGGTGAAGCGCCATGACATGTTGCTGACGATTTAAAGCCAATTGGCGTAAATGATTGAGAAGTGAATAAATTTAGAGTTGGAAGCGAAGCAAAAAAGTGTATGGGTAAAAACCATTACTACGTGCATAACATGAGCATAAAATAGTACACATAGAATATAAAATATTCAAACTTCTTGATAGACTGATATTATGTAACACAAATCCAACAACCAGTAGAACAAATCCCACTTTAATTGCAGTTTCTGCCTGAACCACCACTAACCAGTTAGTCTCCTGGACCTCACCTGGTGATCAAGACCGCTAGTAAGTCCTCGAGGCTAAAACATGCATGAGGGGGTCTGGGCAAAAGAAAGCTGTGATAAACCTTTGTTTTCGGACAGCACATTATCCCCTCATGGAAAGACAAGGTTTCGAAAATACGTCATACTCCCTGGTATGATCTCAAAAATACTATAATAGTAATATTGGTACTCCCTGAAAACCAATAGTAAAACCATACTAGTTTGCTCGTAAAACACCAATGTCACCCTACTGGTAAAAAAAAAAAAAACAAGCCCAAGTGAAAGCTACAAGGACATGCTAGGTATATAAGAATACGCTTTACACACAATGACGCAAATCATAACGCTAACTGTTAAGCGCCACATACAAGTCCTATCGTCAGTGAAACCTGCAGGAAATGTTAGTACCACAATGGATCCAAAGTTGGGGTAGTGGCACTGGTGTGAACTCTCCAAACATCGGATAACAGTGCAGCAGCTTGTCATTTACACTGGTGACTAAGCCATTAAATGGGATGACAACACTTCAGTAGAAAATGAAATTAAATTGGTGAATAAACGCGCGGAATCATCGCTTATTATGTACATGGTCTGGTTGCACAATTTGAAACAGGCGGAAACAACACAAACTGAGTTCCTAGAATCTCATCCACAAACAGTGACGGATATTACAGCAGAACGAGAAAGATAAATCCCTACATGGTTGGGATATCTGATCAGAGCTGCCACGTAGAAGTCTCGACCTCGCCAGATGCTATCTCACTATGTCCTGAAGGGGGGCGCAAAAACAAAAGCGTGAGTGGACAAAAATAAAAGTTTTCACAAACCTTTCTCTTTTCAAAGTACTAACCCCCTGTTTGAAAACCAGTATAAATATACCATCGTAGTATAGTTCAAATGATACTTTAACATTATACGAAAACATATCGAAAGGTATAATAACATAAATCACAGTTCATAGTTCCGTCAACATATATATATATATATATATATATAATATGGGAAAACCAACACAGGGTATATGCGCGATCACCCATGTACGGGTTGAGGAACAGCCTCTCAATCACCGTACAAGCACTTTACGTTATCCACTATTTTGTACTCCTAGTACCACACACATGTAAGCACTTGCGCCGCAGCGCGTCACACCCGAGTCCTTACGCAGTGGGGCCTTTTCCCCATAAACAACAATAAACGTAAGACAAGCTTGCACTAAGGTATTTACCGGACAATACCCCTGGAGTACAGTGCGTGTGACCCAAACATGTGAGACTTGTCCTATGGCCATGAGAACGGTACTACAACGTAGTGAAAGCATACCTAGTGTGTTTGAAAACATACATACATACTCACGTGTATAGATATAGGAGCCAAAATCCCCTTTCATAAATCCCATAAATCAATAAAGCATAAATAATAATTCCCAAATCATATCCAATATCTTTTCATATTTATGCAAAGTAAAATCATAGTGTAAGATAATTCATAATGTACGAACAAAATTGATAAATCATCTCAAATCACCAAAGTAATCCATTTACCAAATGTATTTACCATAAATAGAATGATTATGGTTGTGTAAACATTTATCAAGTATCGCATATATATTTATAAATAAATATATATAAATAAACATGCTTTGGAAACCATTTAAAACCATGTATAAATCACTTTCATAATCAATTCCAAACATAAAAACCATTTAAGAAAGCAAAAGTCCACTCACAGGTATTCGGGAGTGAAATCTCCCTCGGTGTTGCCCTCCTGCGTGTGCGGAGCCGAAGAATTACCTATTTAAAGTTAGGGAACAAATTAGAACTTCCCTATAATTAATTAAAATTAGACCCAATAGAAAAATCCCCCAAAAATAATATCATTGTAGTGAAAACGGGCTCGAAAAACGATTTCCGGAGCCCGAAAACCCTACCACCGCCGTCCACCGCCGCCGGCGCCGCCGTGCGCCGCCGCACGCGCCGCCACGCGCCGGGAAACGGTCGGAAAACCGACCCACGCGCCGGGAAACCCCCTCACGCGCCTGCACGCGCCGGCACGCGCCGGGAAACCCCCGGACGCGCCCCCACGCGCCGGAAAACCCATTCACGCGCCGGCGAGTGGTTTCACGCGCTGGCACGTGTCGCCACGCGCTGGCACGTGTCGCCACGCGCTGGCACGTGGTCCCACGCGCTGGCGCGTGTCCCCCACGCGCGGCACGCGCCCCACGCGCCCTGCTGACGTCACCCCCACGCGCTGCTGACGTCAGCCACGCGCCCCACGCGCCTGCTGACGTCAGCACCGTTAAAGTTAACGGAATATACCTTCGCCGTTAGGAATATTCCCCTGCCGTTAGGAATATTCCGTTACCGTTAACGGAATATTCCCCTCCTCCTTCCTCTCGCCGGTCGCCGGAGCTCCGCCGCCGGCCGCCGTCCGCCGCCGTCTGGTTCGCCGGAATTTCTGGGAATTTTACGAAATTAATCCAAAACTTCAAAAATTCGTATCTTCTTCATTCTTTGTCCAAAATTGACGTGCCATATATCAAATTGAAGGTATTGAAGAGTAGAATATTTTTATACCTATTTGAGGCCGGAAAAGTGGCCGGAGATGGCCTGAAATTGACCGGAAAGCTTCGGGAAACCCTAATTCCGTTCTCCTTCGATACTGCACCAAATTTGACGTATTTTATATCAAATTGAACCTACTCAATCCAACAAAACCAATGGTAATGGTCT
This sequence comes from Gillenia trifoliata, assembly GCA_018257905.1. Taxonomy (NCBI): domain Eukaryota; kingdom Viridiplantae; phylum Streptophyta; class Magnoliopsida; order Rosales; family Rosaceae; genus Gillenia; species Gillenia trifoliata. The sequence continues at coordinate 110,715 of JAEHOF010000022.1, forward strand.
CGAGGCTTACCTTGGTCCGGATTGTACAGAAAGTCGATGAACAGTTCGCCTATTCCGTTCCGACGTCGGTTTGAACGAACGGGTTCAAGTTTGAAGAATCTGAAATCACAGCCTCGTCCAAAATGACGAGACGATCGTGATCGTATGGATTTTGGGCGACGGTTTGGTGGTTTTGTGATTCAACCAATATTAGGGTTTGTCGGTGTAGTTTTGGCTTAGAGAGAAAATGGGAGAGAAAGAGAGGGAGAGAGAACGTGCAGCAATTCCTGGGTAGGGTTGGCTGCTGTGCAATCAGCCAAAATGCCAAAACCCTAATTCCCATACACGGAGTGACAAATTACCAAAATGCCCCTACACTTTAAAGCTTCGTAAAACGTTCGTTTTAACTCCGAATTGAGTTTCGCTTGCGTCCACGCGTTCGTATCGACGAGTACTTCGAGAATATGTAAGGAAATAAATTTTTAGAAGTCGTCACGAAAAGTCAACAAAAGTCAACATTGACCCTAGGGGTATTTTGGTCATTTCACATAAATTTTGGGACAGGTTGTAACAATCTACCCCCCTTAAATAAAATTTCGTCCGCGAAATTACAAACAAAGAATACTAAAACAAATGCGGATACTGCGCCCTCATATGCTCCTCAGTCTCCCAAGTAGCCTCCTCTACCTCGTGGTTACTCCACCTAACCTTCACCAGAGGTATCACCTTGTTCCTCAGAACCTTATCTTTTCTGTCCAAAATCTCCACCGGTTCCTCCTCGTAACTCAACCTCTCATCCAACTGCAAGGGTTGCGGCTGAAGTACATGAGACTCGTGTGGTACATACTTCCTCAACATAGAAACATGGAAGACATCATGTACCCGAGATAGTTCCGCTGGCAAAGCTAACCGATACGCAACTGCTCCAACACGCCCCACAATCTCATAAGGACCAATGTACCGGGGACTCAGCTTACCCCGTTTACCGAATCTCACAACACCCTTCCAGGGCGACAATCTCAAGAATACAAAATCACCCACTGCATACTCACGGTCCTTAGAATGTTTATCTGCAATACTCTTCTGTCTGTCCTGGGCCGCTTTCAGGTTACGCTTAATCACCTGAATCTTCTCTGTAGTGTCATCCACCAACTCTGGGCCCTCAAGTGCTCGCTCCCCTACTTCAGTCCAACACAATGGGGTTCTACACGCCTTACCATACAACGCCTCAAACGGTGCCATACCGATACTAGAGTGAAAACTGTTGTTATATGCAAACTCAATCAACGCCAGGTGATCATCCCAACTTCCCCCGAATTGAAGGACCGAAACTCTCAACATGTCCTCCAAGGTCTGAATCGTCCTCTCAGACTGACCATCTGTCTGTGGGTGGAAAGCTGTACTGTACAGAAGTTTCGTTCCCATAGCCTCCTGAAATGCCTTCCAGAACTTGGAAGTGAACCTCGGATCTCTATCCGATATGATGGAAACTGGTACTCCATGAAGTTTGACTATCTGATCTACGAACATCTTCGCCAATTTATTCAACTGGTAATCCTGACGAATTGGCAAGAAATGAGCTGTCTTCGTCAGTCGGTCGACAATCACCCAAATACCATCACACTTTGCTCGGGTAGGCGGTAACCCAAACACGAAATCCATGGTAACATTCTCCCATTTCCAAACTGGGATAGGAAGCCTCTACGACAAACCCGAAGGTTTCTGTCTCTCCGCCTTCACCTGCTGGCAAGTGAAACACTGACTCACATAGACGGCGATATCCCTCTTCATCCCTGACCAATAGTAGTACGGTCGAATGGTACGGTACATCTTCGTACTGCCCGGATGCAAAGCATAAGCTGAGATGTGTGCCTCATCTAGGATTTCCCTCTTCAATCCACTATCACCTTTGGGTACGAATAATCGACTACCCAACATCAGTACTCCATCCTCCCTGATCACATAATCCTGTCTCACACCGCCAAGAACTTCCTCCTTAAGCTGTATACACTCAGAATCAATCCCCTGAGCCTCTCGAACTTTATCCACCAAAACAGACCTAACCTGGAAATGAGCTAACAACGCTCCATGATTATCCACATTAAGGATAGCACCCGTGCTCCTCAACTCACCCAACATCGGAATGTAGGTCGCTCTAATCGATGCCAACTGCCCATGGGATTTCCGACTCAAGGCGTCGGCCACTACATTCGCCTTACCCGGATGGTAATCAATGGTGCAATTATAGTCACTGATCAACTCCATCCATCTCCTCTGTCTCAAATTCAACTCACTCTGCGTAAAGATATACTTGAGACTCTTGTGGTCGGTGAAGATACGGCAAGTCTCCCCATACAGATAATGTCTCCAAATCTTCAAAGCAAAGACCACTGCAGCTAACTCCAGGTCATGAGTAGGATAATTCATTTCGTGCCGTTTGAGTTGTCTGGATGCATAGGCGATGACCTTACCATGTTGCATCAACACACATCCCAAACCATGCAACGAAGCATCTGTGTAGATATCAAATTCACCGCTCTCATCAGGAAGCACTAACACCGGTGCATGAGTAAGGTGATGTTTAAGTTCCTGGAAACTCCGCTCACAACTGTCATCCCAAATGAACTTAACATCCTTCCTGGTGAGTTTGGTAAGAGGTCCGGCTATAGATGAGAAATTCTGCACAAAACGACGGTAGTAGCCTGCTAAACCCAAGAAACTTCTCACCTCAGTTACGTTGGTCGGCTGCTCCCAATTCACCACCGCCTCCACCTTCTGTGGATCCACAAAAATGCCCTCAGCAGAGATCACATGCCCCAAGAAACTGATACTATCTAGCCAAAACTCACACTTGCTGAACTTGGCGTACAACTGAGCTGTCCTCAAACTCTCCAAAACAATCCTCAGATGTTCCCCATGCTCGGTCTCACTCTGGGAGTAAATCAGAATGTCGTCGATGAACACAATCACAAATCGGTCCAAATACGGTCGGAATACTCTGTTCATCAAATCCATAAATGCGGCTGGAGCATTAGTCAATCCGAACGGCATCACCAGAAACTCATAATGTCCATATCTCGTTCGGAAGGCAGTCTTAGGCACATCATCCTTGCGGATACGCAATTGATGATATCCAGATCGCAGGTCAATCTTGGAGAAAACTCGTGCACCCTTCAGCTGATCAAACAGGTCATCAATCCGAGGCAATGGATAACGGTTCTTCACCGTCACCCGATTGAGTTGCCTGTAGTCTATGCATAGACGCATACTCCCATCCTTCTTCTTAACAAACAACACCGGAGCACCCCAAGGTGAAGTACTGGGTTGAATAAACCCCTTATCAACTAACTCCTGAAGTTGGGTTTTTAACTCCCTCAATTCGGCTGGAGCCATACGATACGGCGCTCGGGAAATAGGATCCGTACCTGGTATCAGATCAATCGTAAACTCGATCTCTCTGTCAGGAGCTAAACCAGGCAAGTCCTCAGGAAAGACGTCGGGATATTCATTGACCACGCGAACATCCTCGACACGGACTGGAGAATCTTCCTTCATCACCACATGGGCCAAGTACCCCTGACAACCCTTCTGCAACAACTTCTTAGCCCTGAGTGATGAAATCAGACAATTCTGCAAAACTCTTCTCTCGCCTTGGAAAACAACTCCAGATCTACCCGGTATTTGGAATGTGACCACTTTGGTACGACAATCTACGATGGCATGATACTTGGATAACCAATCCATACCCAGAATAATATCGAAGTCAATGATGTTTAGGGGAATAAGATTCGCCTCTATGAGTTCGTCACCAACGAAAACTGGACAGTCCCTAAATTCCCACTGAACGGCACTAGTCTGCCCCATAGGCTGAGCAATAACTAACTCACACTCAAGAGGTGAGGGTTGGGGATTTACTTTCTTAGCAAACATAGGAGATATAACAGAATGAGTAGCACCCGGATCAATTAAAACTCTACCACGAACACCAAAACTTCCAATGTACCCATAATGATTCTTAAACCACGAGGAAACTCAGGGACAGTACGACCTATACTCCCCTGAACTACGTTGGCAATGACTTGCCCCAGATGGGCAAAGTCGGATAAATCTGGCTAACGTCGAGGTGGCATAGCTCTGGACAAGGAAATACTGAGATACTCAGTACAAGAATGACGTACACCAAGTGCTTGTCATAAGAATTCTCTGAACCTATGCTCTGATACCAACTGACATGTATCAGAGCATCAAAGAAGAACTTAAAACTACGAAACCTAAGCTTTGATACCAAACTGACACACCCCACCCTCGATACCCACGTGGATACCGAGTGCGAGCGTGCTGGCCGACACTCGGAAGTGACGAAGCCATTAAATGCATGACAACACTTGTGAAAATGAAATTAAATTGTAATAAACGTTGCGGAATTCAATGTCAATATGCATATGGTTCAGAGCGTACTAATTTGAAACAGCGGAAATATAAAAGTGAGTCAAGTTCCTAAAATCTCTATCCATAACAATGGATATTATTATAGAAACTCTAATAATGAAGACAAATCCCTACATGGTTGGGATATCTCGATCAGGCGCCACGTGTGGGGTCTCGACCTCGCCATGCTATCTCACTATGTCCCGGGCGGGCGCAAAACAAAAGCGTGAGGGACAAAAAAATAAAAGTTTTCACAAACCTTTCTCTTTTCAAAGTACTAACCCCGTTTGAAACCAAGAGTAAGGTACATCGTAGTATAGTTCAAATGATACTTAACATTATACTAAACATATCGAAAGGTATAATAACATAAATCACAGCTTCTCATAGTTCCGCTAACATATATATATATATATATATATATAATATGGGAAAAACCAACACAGGTATATGTATCACCCATGTGTACGGCCGAGGAACAAATTTCTTTAATCACCGTACAAGACTTTACGTTATCCACTATTTTGTACTCCTAGTACCACACATAGCACTTAGCCGCAGCGCGTCACACCCGAAGTCCTTAATGCTAAAGGGGGCCTTTTCCCCATAAACAACAATAAACGTAAGACAAGCTTGCACTAAGGTATTTAACGACAAATACCCCCGGAGTACAAGCAAGTGTGTGACCCAAACATGTGAGACTTGTCCTATGGCCATGAGAACGGTAATTACAACGTAGTGAAAGCATACCTAGTGTGTTTGAAAACATACATACATACCACGTGTATAGATATGGGAGCCAAAATCCCCTTTCATAAATCCCATAAATCAATAAAGCATAAATAATAATTCCCAAATCATATCCAATATCTTTTCATATTTATGCAAAGTGCAATCATAGTGTAAGATAATTCATAATGTACGAACAAAATTGATAAATCATCTCAAATCACCAAAGTAATCCATTTACTAAATGTATTTACCATAAATAATAGATTATGGTTGTGTAAACATTTATCAAGTATCGATATATATTTATAAATAAATATATATAAATAAACATGCTTTGGAAACCATTTAAACCATGTATAAATCACTTTCATAATCAATTCCAAACATAAAACCATTTAAGAAAGCAAAAGTCCATCCACGTGTATTCCTGAGTGAAATCTCCTGTCGCTTCCCTCTCGCGCAAAGTGAGCCGAAGAATTACCTATTTAAAGTTAGGGAACAAATTAGAACTTCCCTATAATTAATTAAAATTAGACCCAATAGAAAAAATCCCAAAAATAATATCATTGTAGTGAAACGGCTCGAAAAACGATTTCGAGCCCGGGAAACCCTACCACTGCCGCCCACCGGCCAAGCTGACAGCCGCCAGGCGCCGGGCCGCACGCGCGCCACGCGCGCTCGGAAACGGCCCAAACCGACCCACGCGCCGGGAAACCCCTCACGCGCCGCACGCGTCGCACGCGCCTGAAACTCCCACGCGCCCCCACGCGCCGGAAACCTTAGCCCACGCGCTGGCGAGTGGTTTCACGCGGCCGGGTATCGGGGCAGAGCGCACGCGCCGGCACGTGGTCCCACGCGCCGCGCGTGTCCCCCACGCGGCGTGACGCGCCACGCGCCCGGCCGACGCCGCCCACAAGCCGACGCCGCCACGCGCCCCACGCGCCGCGACGCGCACCGTTAGTTAACTGCGAATATACCTTCGCCAAGTAGAATATGCCCCTGCCGTTAGAATATTCCGCTACCGTTAACTAATATTCCCCTCCTCCTTTCCTTCCGCCGGGCCGGAGCTCGCCGCCGCCTCGTCGTCCGCCGCCGTCTCGGTTCGTCGCACTCTTCTCGGGAATTTTACGAAATTAATCCAAAACTTCAAAAATTCGTATCTTCTTCATTCTTTGTCCAAAATTGATACATATCAAATTGAAGGTATTGAAGAGTAGGAATATTTTTATACCTATTTCGAGGCCTAAAAGGTCATGAGATGTCCCGAAATTGACCGGAAAGCTTCCTGGGAACCCTAATTCCGTTCTCCTTCGATACCGCACCAAATTTGGACGTATTTATATCAAATTGAACCTACTCAATCCAACAAAACCAATGGTAATGGTCTCGAGGCTTACCTTGGTCCCAGACAGTGGCCAGAAAGTCGATGAACAAGCCGCCATTCCGCTGCTCCGACGTCGCTGAACGAACGGGTTCAAGTTTGAAGACCCGGAATTACGCCCGTCCAAATGACGAGACGATCGTGATCGTATGGATTTTGGGCGATTCGCTTGGTGGTTTTGGTGATTCAACCAATATTAGTGGTTTATTCAGTTTTCTTGCTAGAGAAATGGGAGAGAAAGAGAGGGAGAGAACGCAAAAGAATTCCTCGGGTGTGGTTGGTCGTCAGGTAATCAAATAAAATGCCAAAAACCCTAATTCCCATACACGGAGTGACAAATTACCAAAATGCCCCTCACACTTTAAAGCTTCAGAAACGCCTGCTTTAACTCCGAATTGAGTTCCGCTATGATTCACGCGTTCCTGAGCCGACGAGTACTTCGAGAATATGTAAGGAAATAAATTTTAGAAGTCGTCACGAAAGTCAACAAAAGTCAACATCAATTCCTAGGGGTATTTTGGTCATTTCACATAAATTTTGGGACTGGTTGTAACATATGACGAAAAGATGATTTTGCAAGGCCAAACCAACAAATGGCTGCATATGAGGCCCATCTACATACTGTACCATTCGGAAGCGAGTCCCCTTCTCACTAAGATGATAGATAGGCTTGACAATATCTTGCCGATAAAAATGCTAAAAAGGCGTAATCCGACCCAAGCAACATTTAATGTCACTTTAAAGCCCCGCAGATCCAACTCTCCGGGGCATCACCAAGAGACCTACCCGTGTTGCACCCTGGGAGGTTGACTTGGGGTCAAAGAAGATTATGGTGGTCTTCTTCACGTGGAAAACACCCGCCTTATGCTTACCGGGAGGACTCGGATACACGCCCTGTTATGCATACCTTCCACTCTACACCATCGTATCGCTCATCTACCATGAAGAACCTTCGTAAAGTCTTCAAAGACTGGGAGGCCGGGTAATGTGCCGACTCACGACCTCGTCTTCCCGACAACAAGATTTCGTGAGGCGAACTTTTACAATCCGTACATGGGAGCATTCCGATGCACCTGAGTCGATGAAGACTACCGCCCCACACAGTGACTACCCAAAGCTCCTAGAGATGGTGCATCATCGACCCAAGAAGAATGGGACCGACCATTCTTAATCCCTAGCCTCCACCTTTATGATAAGCACTGCCAACAAGCTAAAAGATTTCATCCAGTGGAAGAGGATGGAGATCATGCTAGTGCCTCAACGACTGCAGGAAGATTCCACCAAGGCCTTAGACATATCGCCCATCGAGACTGCTAATGCATGTACCAATACACTCTATGATTCGACGGGGCTCCGATGACCTTGAACCGAGCTTTGAGATATCGTAGTTTGTTTCGAAAGTGAGCCGCACTAACCATTGCCAGAGGTCCAAGATCCCTGTGAGACCAACAGTTGTGGACCGAAGACGATCTAAGGCCAAGACGAACCGCACCGTCTCCGTGACTATCTCGGTGAAGGATCGCTCGCACGTAGTCCAAGGAATATGTGCTTAGTAGAATGTAATCTAAATAAGTCCCCTTGGCGATGCTTCCTCTGGCTAAACCTTTGTCGAGGTGTATGTGGACATGAAAATGATGCACAATTCCATTAGTGGCACAAAATTGCTCAAACACAAGTTGTCATATTCCTTAACCCTATCACTTTGAAAATGCTTAATTGGGAAGGTATAATTGATTTTTAACATAGATGACAAAGGTGGAAAATGATCAATACTTCAGATTTTTTGACGATGGGAAAGATCTAAGAGAAACAAGTAAATTCATACGAACAAAACATAATAACGACAACCCGAAACAGAACAATGGGAGACATCCATACATCGAATGAATTTCATATCAAAAGGAGGAACAAACTCATGTTCATGAGAAGAAAATGACAATCTAACTGGATTGGCTAATGCACAATAGCTACAATTGTGATGAGGGAATAACATTAGATCCTAACAAAGATTTGAGAAGGTGTGCGAAGCACTTTATTGGATGGATGACCAAGACGATGATGCCGTAGGAATGACGACGTGGCTACGTAAGCCAGAGCACCTTCACTAGTAGAAAAACAAACTGGGCGACAAAACTTGTGTTTACCTAAGGATTTTTCTGTCAGCAAGATGACTTTGGGCGACGAACCTCGTTTCTGCCGCCAAAGTGTCTAAAGATTAAGGCGACGAAGTAATTTGTCACTTAAAATTTCAATGGGCGATGAATAAATACAAATTCCGCTCAAAAGATGGAAAAAGTGGCGGCAAAGTAGAATTTGGCAAACTTTTGCACTACAAAACAATTCGTCGCCAAAACTTAAGCGACGCACGGTTCGTCGCCTAGTGATGATTTTACGCTACGAAAATAGAACTTAGGGCGACCAATATTTTCGGTCGCCCGAAAGCAATCGATTTAATCCCCTTCTTCAACCCGAGAGGCAAGCAGTGTAAAATTTCCGCAAATTTGCCTCTCAATCTCTCCCTCTCTCACTCATCTCCATTTTTCTCTCTATCTCACCCATCTCACCACCTCTCTATCCTCTAGATCTCTCTCGCAATGGAATGTCTCGAAATCAAAATACGACGATTCCATTACAATTGACCCTATGGATCCGAGACGCTACAATCCACATGACCCCTACGTACCTAGGATAGTGATGATGAGGAATCATATGCAAGGCGAATCAACTACCAAGCGAAAATGATGAAAGTGACGACGACGCACTGTATTGTATTTCGATTCGTACTGCTCCGTAAGTGCCGAAATTGTATGTCAAGAAACATTGAAACATGTATCAAGTTGTAACTTGTAACGTTGTCAAATTATTAAGAAGAGACATTGAAACATAAATTAATTACTTCATTTAGCAAGGAAAAAAAAAAACCTTATTTGTAATCGAAAGAAGATAATTACAAATGTATCTTAAAGGACGACCGTTATTTGTCACTCAAAGTAACTTTAGCGATTTAAATGTACTTCGCTGCCCAAAATATCTATTTTACTTCAAACTCAAGTTAAAAATAATTACTTCATTTACAAAAAAAAAAATGTTTTGTATCTAGATAAAAATTGCAAATATATCTTAGGTGACGAATTGAGATTCTGTCACCCAAAGTCACTTAAGGCGACTCAATTGTACTTCGTCGCCCAAAGTAAATTCTTGGTCGCCCAAATCAAGTTAAAAATAATTTTTAAACTCCGCCAATATTTGGGGCGCATTTTTAGCGGTTTGGGCGACGAATGAGTGTTCGTCGCTTAACCTAAGAATTAACTTACACCGAAAAATTCGTAATAAGTAATTGAGAAGGCGGAAAAATTTGTAAAAAATATACAAACGTCGTGAATCTATAGAAGGCTCACAACTTTGTTTAGGTGTCATCTCTCATGGAAATGTGCCCTAAATCCAATCATATGATGATACTTACTGACATTTCAAATGTTAAACTAATTTAGTTTGATATAAAGGCAATGATTATTGTTTAAAGTAGTCTCATATAAATGTTATATGCTTAAACAATAAGTCCAAGGAATATGTGCTTATGAGAATGTAATCTAAACAAGTTAGGTTCACGAGACCATTCTCATTCATCGACATATCCTAAACGTCGATCATGATTGTCAATTGGGCATTGACAAATTGCTAAGACCGCACATGTTATATCTTCTCTCAGTGAGAGTGGCTAGTCTCGAGTCATTGGTGTAAGTGACATCAAGATAAGCATGTAGGTGCTCAATAGGAATGAGTTCATCAACGCGATCAACGATGAGTTTTCATGATCATGTCACATGAGAACTCATAGTTTGGATAATGCAAATTAGTCCTTTCACTCGTGGCATCACAGCTTGTCTGGTGGTGAGGTCCTTAATCTGATTATGTCAAAGGCACCCCATCCGAGGGTGTCCAATTTCGCATCGCTAGTTAAGCTACTAGCCATGGAGGCAAGTGAATGCGCAACAAGGGATCTCTAACCTTCAAACCGTTTCTGAGGGGAGAATACTCTAAGATATGATTAAGAATCTTCCGCCGTAGTATGAATGGGGCATTTAGGAAGTCGCTCCAAATCATATTCAATGTAATCATATAAGTATTTGGAATCACATCGATAGTAGACATGAATAAACTATCAAACCAAACAATGTGGTCGAGAGTATCAGATAGAGAAGGACCAGACAGACAACTTTAACCGAATAGGTTCTCCACCTCTTCGACATTAGCTTGGGTAGCCATGACATAATGCTAGGTGTCACTCATGGTTTGTGGATGCCCTATAGGTGTATAATCACTTAAGGAGAATTGAAAGTATGTTTCAATTCTAATAGATTTGAAAGAGTTCTAATCCTCCACCGCCCGCTAAAAGGAACCTAATGGATCACACCGTGTAAGGTAGAGTTTGATGAAACAATGGAGATGAGTAAGAATAATTAAATGGTTTAATTATTTATGGCAAGGGATTAATTAATATGTTAATTAATCAAACGAATAAGTTCAAGATTTGGTTAGTTTTGGGCTTTAAGGCCCAATTTCGAACGTCAAGGCTTCCATTGGACTTAAGTTGTATGACAACTTAATGACTACTAGATTAGTTTCAAAGTAAAGAACCCAACATGTCAAGCCATTGATTGCAATGTAGTGACTTGTTTTATTTACAAGTTTGCCACTACATTGTGAGATGTTATAATGCCAATTTGATAACATTTCAACTAAGTGGTTTTCTTGGAGAATTGAGAGTGAAAGCTCTCTCTTCTCCTCAAAGAGGCCGGCTCCCCAGAGGAAAATAGCTAGCAATCTCTCTTCCCTCTAGGCACTCATCTTCTCATCAAGGCTCTCCTGGTGTGGAGACTGTAGGTTCCCTACTTTGGGAACTTGGAGAATCCGATTCATCCATAATCAACGACAAGGAATGAAGGCCCCTCTCCATGGGTGATTAGCCTTTGCTTAGGCAAAGAGGAATCTACAAAGGTATAAGATTTCTCAACTCAAAATTTGTTTTGTTTTGAGTCATGGTTCACCATATCTACTAGGCTTTGAATTTCTTGGGTTAAGTTTCGTTTTAAGTGCATAGAAGCATGTTTCCGCCTTTAATTGTTAAATGCATGCTTAATGATGTTGCTTAATGAACTCGGTTAATCCGCAATTTTCCCTTCAAGTGGTATCAGAGCCTAGGTCTAGTAGATTGGTGAATCCTTTTGGGTTTTGTGTTTTCATAGCTTGTGATTTAATTGTTGTAATTGTTACAAGATTTATTCTTGCTTCTTTGAATGTAAATTTTGTTGGAAAATTTGCCATCTCAAATGTTGTAGATGTAGTTCATATGAGCATGAATTTTGGAACTAAAATTTGGTGCCATAATTTTTGGGAAATTCGGCCAAATCCAAAGGTTGGATTTTTGGGTTCTTGTTTGACTTGTTAAAATGGTTTTAATGTGACAATTGGAACCCCTAAGTGCCCTATTATGGTAATATGTTATTTCCCCAAAGTTTGACTTATTTTGGAAGTGTTTTTGGATGAAAAATGTTCATGGAGTTCTTATGGATGTTCATGGATGTTCTTCATTGTTCTTGTTGTGTTCTTAGCAAGAACAAAAAGGTTTGGTGTTTGATTCAAAATGTTTGTTGTTTTTCAAAAAGTTTTGGTTTGTATTTGATTGTTGTTGGCTGATTTTGTTGTGATTGAAAAAGAATTTTCAACCCATACCAATCACAAGAAAGCCATACCAATCAAACCTTCAAACCATTCCTTTCACTATTCAAACACCATACCTTGTCTTCCACTAACAAAACCACACTTCCCACTTCTCTTCACTCCAAAACCGGCCACTCCCTTAGTGGGAGTACTTTTGGGGCTTTTATGCAATTACATAAAGTTTTGATACTTTTGTGTATTTGCACTTTGACCCGAAAGTTTGCGTTTTTACGTAAAGGCCCAAAATCACTAAAGGGCAAATTGTTTTGTTCCTTTAATGAAGTTTTTGTAAATGTTGAAATTTTTGGGTTCTAGTTGTAATAACATGAAGTATTGGACTTTTATGTTTTTACAAAGTGACCTCAAAAGTTTATGTTTTTGCAATATGGCCCAATAGTTGAGGTTATTGCATTTTGGCCCAAATTGGTTGAGAACAAAATTGTTTTGTCTCTTTAAATGAGAATTGGATTTTCATTTCATTTAGCTCCATATAAAATCAATTCTATGGATACAAAAACCAAATGAAAATGTTGCATTCTTGTTTAATTAGTTAAAGTGTTAATTAATTAAAGGGTGATTATGAACCTAAGCCTACGATAATTGAGCTATGAGAAAGGCCGTTTCAAAATTGTTTGAACCATGGGAATGTGTAGATTAGATTTTGGTTGTAATTTGATTTGATCAAATGTTGTAAAAGAGCATAAGCTCTTCTTTAATTTAATTGTACTCCTTTCTTGTTTTATTTGATATGCATGAAATTGGAGTAGTTGGGGTCCAACGCCCAATAAGACAACACACGTTAATGAGATTAAACGTATAACTAAAATCAATCACCGTCCCTAGTCCGTGATCCAACACTAGGCTCGTGTTGGATCAAATCAAAGGTTCATAGTCATCCTAAGGCCCTAAGGCAACTATATAGTCCTTAAACGAATGCAAACCTTATGTTAGTAGTACCATATACTCTTGCTTTAAAAACCGTTTTAAAAGCTTAGTGGGAGTATCATATACTACTAAATCAATCAAATGGACCGATAGTTGCAATAGGACCAAATTGTTTTAATTAGATTAAAATGATAATTATATGTGATGAGACCTAAAAACCCTCAACTAAAATATTAAGTTGATAAGCGTGGGAGTGCTTTGAACACTCTTTCGTAGGCCTTCCACCATGGTGGACTCCGAGCGTTTGTGACTCATACACCGGCTTCACCCTATCATGGGGGAGTTCAAAGTATGTGCTTGCCTAAAGGAGGAGTCCATTTAAACATACATGATGTTGTAAGGTAGGGCAACTCGCACATGGCCAAGATCATATCATTGTGAGGCTATTCTTGAAACCCTACACGAACTAACATGGTGGGAATGACTTAACTAAGTGCAATGATGCCAATATCATATCATTGTGAGGCAATCATTCTCTAGAGGCCAAATAAGATGGGTACTTACATTAGATGTAAATGAGTAAGTGTACTCTCTCATTATTATTGTTGCTAGCCAAGATCATATCATTGTGCGGTGGGCTTGGTAATAGTGAGCCTTCCCATACCCTACTAAGAGTTTCCTCCAAAACTCTCGAATTCCGATGAGGGATATGGAATTTGCTAAAATAGTGGGTGATGCTATTTGATTCAAAGACCCGGATCAAATGGCTTAAAATCAATCAATTTATATTCGTTATGTATTTATTTTCCGATATATTTGCAAACGCTATCCATAACTTGACAAACAAAAGCCGAAGGTCTTAGTTTCCGGACTTGGTACCACAATCCCATAGATTGTCTTGAATGGATTGTATATGTACCTAAGTAGTCTCATTCTCACAATCTTCCTTTTGATAACGTATCATTGGAAGAACATGTTAGATAGTTGGACATTATGTTTGGAACATAATGGTTGTTTGACAAAAATAGTCCATAAAGATGGACTTATAATGATTTTGAATCATTAAATATTGAAGTGTCAAACCAATTAAGGAGACGGAAACAAGACAAGGACTTCACCTTTGAGTCCCTATCCAAATGGTTCACTAAGTTTATTGTAAACTATGTAGTGAACAATAACTACACTCTCTCCAAAATCGTTTGATGTGTATAACACAATTGAAATAAGTTTCAAGAGAGATAGTGGGAGTTTAGGGACCATGACTATTGTAGTCAATGGAGAAGTCAAATGAAGAAGGCAAATTAACTCCAAGGGAACAAACTTTCTTTATGAAAGGATGGACATTGGAAGGGGTATTTGCAAGTAATGACTTGCAAGTGTCAAGAACACATCTTTCGAAGGTGTTGTAAATGTCCTTGAATAATTCAAGACAGTTAGTTCTTCTACTTGAATACTTGATTCTGTATTTGTGACTATGTTTTACAATCGTTGTAAAAGTGTGGCAAATAAGAAGTAGAAGATTAATGAGAGAAGAGAAAGTACTTCACATTCGGAACGTGAATCAAATATAGATCTCTGCGAAAGCAGATAGTACTTACTTCCTCATATGAACTACCAAAGTAATTGGATTATTGTAATCTAATAGATTGTCTCTATAGTAGAGATGATGTGGTAGTGTTAACTGTTTAGAATATAACGATGCTTAAAACCCAAAAGGTTACAGGTAGTGACTAATCCCAACTGAATTGTGACACCTCTAAAACATGAATTACGAGTTGGTCATAGATGGATTCTATGGATCGTTAGATCCGGATCCAATGCCTTCTTGTTAAAATTGTATAGAGGCGAAATGTTCGAATCTTTATTCTTTTGGAAAGAACAAAGAATCACAAAGTTGTTGAGGTTAATTCACTTAGATGTTAGTGGTTTGACCACAACATAATACTACTCATGTCACATGACATTCACCGAAGATCACTCTCGGTTGGACTATCGTGTATTTTGAATAAACACAAGTCCGAATACTTTGTGAAAGGTTTCAAAGAATTCAAGAATGTAAGTTGATGAGTAAGATGTCTAAAGTATGTACTTCCTTAGATTTGATCAAAGGAAATATAACACTTTAGAAGAGTTTTTCCTTGAAAGATATCAAGGAAAATTAGCATCAAAAGATAATAGTTTTCTCCATTAGGAGAAGAACGAACTCGAATAAGATTTGGTTCGTTGGATGTTATCAACATACCCATATATAGGATATATATACTTCTAAGACAATACGATTGTCAATTAGAATATCTTCCAAAGTTTTCATGACTTCACAAGATGTAGATTGGAAAGAAAGACAAGTCTTAAGCATGTTAAGATTTGGGGTTGTGTGCTAATGAGCAATATTGTTTGAGAATTATCTTGTGGGATATCCTTAAATAAACCTTTGGATATCACTTCTATTAACCAACTAACAAATGTTGTTTGTTGGGTAGTTCATTGAAATCCTACACTAGGATTTGCCTAAGATAGAGCAAGTGAACGAGAAATAGAATTCAAAGAATAGGTTCTTTGAAAGACAAGATGATAATCAACAAATATAACAACCTAGTTCCATACCAATAGCTCATGAAATAATGAAACCTACATAGCTAATTGATAGCTTAAGGTGACTACAATCAAAAGGAATGGTTGACTTGGAAGAAACCATCTTTGATGTAGTCTTGGTTTCTATTAATTCAAAGATTGTTAGCTACAACTTAACGATGATTTAATGTTTGGACATAATGTGGGTTTCCGAAACCATTATCAAGATTGTCTTGATAATATATGTCTAAAACTAGAAATCACATGACATGTAAGTTGTAGAGATTCATCCATCATGAATCTTAACAAGCTAGTGGGAGCTATAAGCAACTTTATGAGAGAGTCAAATCGTTTGATTTCTCATAAAGATGTAAATGAATCTTTTGTCTACTAGTTTTACAAAAGATTAGTGGGAGTTAATATTATTTCTAAATTTGAACATATATATGATATATATTAATTTTGGAAATGAAAGAAATTCTTCTTCATTAAAGTTATGACTTTAAACAAATGAATATGGGAGACATAGTCTATAAACATGGGATGGAAATCTATAAAGATAGATTTCAAGATATAATTGGATTATATCAATCCCTAATGATAGACGAAAGATGCTAGGAAGTTTCTCATATGATGATAAGCTTCAAACGGAAGGACAACTCTAGTAAGACTAGGAGATTGCTCTTCTCAAAGGGAACATACCCTTTGACTCCCAAATAAATAATGCGTAAATAGAATCCTTTATGCATACGCAAAAAGGTGATTTATGTATTTCATATTGTATGAAAAACGTTGATATGAGTTGTACCTATAACGGTACAAGACGATATCAATGCAAGCCCAGGATCAGAACCATGGCAACTGTCAAGTGAATCCTTAAGTATTTAAGAAACACTAAAGGATGGATTCCTCAATAATGAGAAGAATTAGAGTAACGCAATGGAAGCGTAAATGTATTAGATTATGAATCTAATCCATCATCGAATATCTCTTTATTTTGACTAAAGAGATATTTAGGTGAAAACATTAAAAGTAATGACTTTAGTGTGTTTCATCGTACATGCAAATATATATAGCCATATAGAAGCTTACAACGTTGTTGTTTGGATGGGAAAGTTATGAACTTTCTATTCGGTTCCAACCAGAAAGTGTCTTTAGTGTGCCGACACTCTGACACTAATGGGGCGATAGCTCAAGCCAAGGGAATCAAGGTCTCATCAAGATCCGAACTCAAATGAGAGACTTAACCACATGATTAAGAATCATGTATAATGGTGAAGTCGTTAATCTCAGGTTTGCTTCTGTGGATAACACATATAGATATCCACTACCTAGGGCTACTACTCAGCCATTTATGAAATGAATTCAGAAGAGGCATCATCACTGATGACCAAGCTGATTGGCTCTAGTGCAAGTGGGAGATTGTTGGAAATGTGCCCTAAAACCAATCATATGATGATACTTTACGGGACATTTCATGTTAAACTAATTTAGTTTGATATAAAGGGCAATGATTATTGTTTAAAGTAGTTCCATATAAATGTTATATGCTTAAACAATAAGTCCAAGGAATATGTGCTTATGAGAATGTAATCTAAACAAGTTAGGTTCATGAGACCATCTCATTCATTGACATATCCTAAACAAGCCTCGATCATAGGATTGTCAATTGGCATTGACAACTGCTAAGATCATGACATGTTATATCTTCTTCTCGTGGAGAGTGGCTAGTCTCGAGTCATTGGTGTAAGTGACATCAAAGACAAGCATGTAGGTGTCAATAGGAATGGGAGTTCATCAACGCGATCAACGATGAGTTTTCATGATCATGTCACATGAGAACTCATAGTTTGATAATGCAAATTAGTCCTTTGACCTCGAGGCATCACAATGGTTCAGGGTGAGGTCCTTAATCTTGATTATGTCAAAGGCAGCACCCCATCCGAGGGTGTCCACTTGTGACGTTGGGGTTAAGCTTACTGAGCTGGGCGGAGGCAAGTGAATGCGCAACAAGGGATCTCTAACCTTCAAAACCGCTTTTGAGGGAGAATACTCAAGATATGATTAAGAATCTTCGCCGTGAGTAAGGAATAAGATTTAGAAGTCGCTCCAAATCATATTCAATGTAATCATATAAGTATTGGAATCACATTGATAGTAGACATGAATAAACTATCAACCAAACAATGTGGTCGAGAGTATTGTATTAGAGAAGGACCGTATCAGATTGCAATCCTAATCGAATAGGTTCTCCACCTCTTCCGATTAGGCTTGGGTAGCTGCGACATAACGCTAGGTGTCACTCATGGTTTGTGGATGCCCTATAGGTGTATAATCACTTAAGGGAGAATTGAAAAAGTACGTTTCAATTCTAATAGATTTGAAAGAGTTCTAATCCTCCACCGCTCGCTAAAGGAACCTAGCTGATCGTACACCGCGGTAAGGTGAGTTTGAGAAACAATGAGATGAGTAAGAATAATTAAATGTTTAATTATTTATGGCAAGGATTAATTAATATGTTAATTAATCAAACGAATAAGTCTATAGACCTCGTTGCTCTTGCTTTAAGGCCCAATGGGCTTCGAACGCTGCTTCCATTGACTTAAGTTGTATGACAACTTAATGACTAATAATAGATTAAGCCCAAAGGGGCCCAAGAACCCAACATATCGTACATTGATTGCAATGTAGTGGACTTGTTTTATTTTACAAGTTTAAGTCACTACATTGTGAGATGTTATAATGCCAATTTGATAACATTTCCAACTATGGTTTTTGGAGAATTGAGAGGAGCTCTCTCTTCTCTCAAAGAGGTCGCTCCCTAGAGGAAAATAAACTTCTAGGCAATCTCTCTTCCTCTAGGGCACTCATCTTCATCAAGGCTCTCCTTGGTGTGGAGACTTAGAGGTTCCCTTATCACTTTGGAACTTCTGAGAATCCGATTCATCCATAATCATCCAAGCAAGGAATGAAGGCTCCTCCATGGTGATTAGCCTTGCTTAGTGAGGAATTCCACAAAGGTATATGATTTCTCAACTCAAAATTTGTTTTGTTTTGAGCTTCATGGTTCACCATATCTACTAGGTTTTGAATTTCTTGGGTTAAGTTTCGCTTAAGTGCATAGAAGCATGTTTCCACTTTTAACGTCAAATGCACTTTTATAATGATGTTGCTTAATGAACTCGGTTAATCCGCATTTTTCCCTTCAAGTGGTATCAGAGCCTAGGTCTAGTAGATTGGTGAATCCTTTTGGGTTTTGTGATTTCATAGTTTGTGATTTAAATGTTGTAATTGTTACAAGATTTATTCTTGCTTGTTTGAATGTAAATTTTGTTGGAAAATTTGCCATCTCAAATGTTGTAGATGTAGTTCATATGAGCATGAATTTTGGAACTAAAATTTGGTGCCATGAATTTTGGGAAATTCGGCCAAATCCAAAGGTTGGATTTTTGGGGTCTTGTTTGACTTGTTAAAATGGTTTTAATGTGACAATTGGAACCCCTAAGTGCCCTATTATGGTAATATGGTATTTCCCTAATGTTTGACAATTTTTGGGAGTGTTTTTGGATGAAAAATGTTCATGGAACTCTTGTGGGTTTTCATGAATGTTCTTCATTGTTCTTGAAATGTTCTTGGCAAAGACAAAAGGTTTTGTGGTTTGATTCAAATTGTTTGTTGTTTTACAAAAGTTTTGGTTTATGGTTGATTGGTGATGGAAATTTTGTTTTAAAATTGGCAACACCTTACCTCTTTTCTTACAACCCATACCAATCAAATTTTCAACCTTGCCTCACACTATTCAAACCCATACCTTGTCTTCCACTATGTTTTCCACTTCCTTCTTCACTCCATAACCGGCCATCCCTATAGTGGGGGTACTTTTGGGGCTTTTATGCAATTACATAAAGTTTTGATACTTTTGTGTATTTGCACTTTGACCCAAAAGTTTACGTTTTTACGTTTAGGCCCAAAATCACTAAAGGGCAAATTGTTTTGTTCCTTTAATGAAATTTTTGTAAATGTTGAAATTTTGGGTTCTAGTTGTAATAACATGAAGTATTGGACTTTTATGTTTTTACAAAGTGACCCCAAAAGTTTATGTTTTTGCAATATAGCCCAATAGTTGAGGTTATTGCATTTTGGCCCAAATTAGTTGAGAACAAAATTGTTTTGTCTCTTTAAATGAGAATTGGATTTTCATTTCATTTAGCTCCATTTAAATCAATTCTATGGATACAAAAACCAAATGAAAATGTTGCATTCTTGTTTAATTAGTTAAAGTGTTAATTAATTAAAGGGTGATTATGAACCTAAGCCTACGATAATTGAGCTATGTGAAAGGCCGTTTCAAAATTGTTTGAACCATGGGAATGTGTAGATTAGATTTTGGTTGTAATTTGATTTGATCAAATGTTGTAAAAGAGCATAAGCTCTTCTTTAATTTAATCGTACTCCTTTCTTGTTTTATTTGATATGCATGAAATTGGAGTAGTTGGGGTTCAACGCCCAATAAGACAACACACGTTAATGAGATTAAACGTATAACTAAAATCAATCACCGTCCCTAGTCCGTGATCCAACACTAGGCTCGTGTTGGATCAAATCAAAGGTTCATAGTCATCCTAAGGCCCTAAGGCAACTATATAGTCCTTAAACGAATGCAAACCTTATGTTAGTAGTACCATATACTCTTGCTTTAAAAACCGTTTTACAAGCTTAGTGGGAGTATCATATACTACTAAATCAATCAAATGGACCGATAGTTGCAATAGGACCAAATTGTTTTAATTTGATTAAAATATAATTATATGTGATGAGACCTAAAACCCTCAACTAAAATATTAAGTTGATAAGCGTGGGAGTGCTTTGAACACTCTTTCGTAGGCCTTCCACCATGGTGGACTCCGAGCGTTTGTGACTCATACACCGGCTTCACCCTATCATGGGGGAGTTCTATGTATGTGCTTGCCTAAAGGAGGAGTCCATTTAAACATACATGATGTTGTAAGGTAGGGCAACTCGCACATGGCCAAAGATCATATCATTGTGAGGCTATTCTTGAAACCCTACACGAACTAGCATGGTGGGAATGACTTAACTAAGTGCAATGATGCCAATATCATATCATTGTGAGGCAATCATTCTCTAGAGGCCAAATAAGATGGGTACTTACATTGGATGTAAATGAGTAAGCGTACTCTCTCATTATTATTGTTGCTAGCCAAGATCATATCATTGTGCGGTGGGCTTGGTAATAGTGAGCCTCCCATACCCTACTAAGAGTTTCCTCCAAAACTCTCGAATTCCGATGAGGGATATGGAATTTGTTAA
Organism: Gillenia trifoliata; assembly: GCA_018257905.1. Taxonomy (NCBI): domain Eukaryota; kingdom Viridiplantae; phylum Streptophyta; class Magnoliopsida; order Rosales; family Rosaceae; genus Gillenia; species Gillenia trifoliata. The sequence goes on from JAEHOF010000022.1 coordinate 131,743, forward strand.
AATAGTGGGTGGTGCTATTTGATTTAAAGACCCGGATCAAATGGCTTAAAATCAATCAATTTATATTCGTTATGTATTTATTTACCGATATATTTGCAAACGCTATCCATGACTTGACAAACAAAAGCCGAAGGTCTTAGTTTCCGGACTTGGTACCACAATCCCATAGATTGTCTTGAATGGATTGTATATGTACCTAAGTAGTCTCATTCTCACAATCTTCCTTTTGATAGCGTATCATTGGAAGAATATGTTAGATAGTTGGACGTTATGTTTGGAACATAATGGTTGTTTGACAAAAATAGTCCATAAAGATGGACTTATGATGATTTTGAATCATTGAATGTTAAAGTGTTAAACCAATTAAGGAGACGGAAACAAGGCAAGGACTTCACCTTTGAGTCCCTATCCAAATGGTTCACTAAGTTTATTGTAAACTATGTAGTGAACAATAACTACACTCTCCCCAAAATCGTTTGATGTGTATAACACAATTGAAATAAGTTTCAAGAGAGATAGTGGGAGTTTAGGGACCATGACTATTGTAGTCAATGGAGAAGTCAAATGAAGAAGGCAAATTAACTCCAAGGGAACAAACTTTCTTTATGAAAGGATGGACATTGGGAGGGGTATTTGCAAGTAATGACTTGCAAGTGTCAAGAACACATCTTTCGAAGGTGTTGTAAATGCTCTTGAATAATTCAAGACAGTTGGTTCCTCTACTTGAATGCTTGATTCTGTATTTGTGACTATGTTTTACAATCGTTGTAAAAGTGTGGCAAATAAGAAGTAGAAGATTAATGAGAGAAGAGAAAGTACTTCACATTCGGAACGTGAATCAAATATTGATCTCTGCGAAAGCAGATAGTACTTACTTCCTCATATGAACTACCAAATTATTGGATTAATGTAATCTAATAGATTGTCTCTATAGTAGAGATGATTTGGTGGTGTTAACTGTTTAGAATATAACGATGCTTAAAACCCAAAAGGTTACAAGGTAGTGACTAATCCCAACTGAATTGTGACACCTCTAAAAACATAAATTACGAGTTGGTCATAGATGGATGCTTTGGATCGATAGATCCGGATCCAATGCCTTCTTGTTAAAATTGTATAGAGGCGAAATGTTCGAATCTTTATTCTTTTGGAAAGATTAAAGAATCACAAAGTAGTTGAGGTTAATTCACTTAGATGTTAGTGGTACATGACCACAACATGACACTACTCATGTCACATGACATTCACCGAAGATCGCTCTCGGTTGGACTATCGTGTATTTTGAATAAACACAAGTCCGAATACTTTGTAAATGGTTTCAAAGAATTCAAGAATGTATGTTGATGAGTAATATGTCTAAAGTATTTACCTCCTTAAATTTGATCTAAGGAAATATAACACTTTAGAAGAGTTTCCTTGAAAGATATCAAGGAAAATTAAGCATCATAAGATAATAGTTTTCTCCATTAGGAGAAGAACGAACTCGAATAAGATTTGGTTCGTTGGATATTATCAAAATACCCATATATAAGATATATATACACTTCTAAGACAATACGATTGTCAATTAGAATACCTTCCAAAGTTTTCATGACTCCATAGGATGTAGTTTGAAAGAAAGACAAGTCTTAAGAATGTTAAGATTTGGGGTTGTGTGCTAACAAGCAATATTGTTTGAGAATAATCTTGTGGGATATCCTTAAATTAGTTTTTGGATATCACTTCTATTAACCAACTAACAAATGTTGTTTGTTGGGTAGTTCATTATAATCCTACACTAGGATTTGCCTAAGGTTGGGCATATGAACGAGAAATAGAATTCAAAGAATAGGTTCTTTGAGAGACAAGATGATATTCAACAAATATAACAACCTAGTTCCAACACCAATAGCTCGTGAAATAATGAAACCTACATAGCTAATTGATAGCTTATGGTGACTACAATCAAAAGGAATGGTTGACTTGGAAGAAACCATCTTTGATGTAGTCTTGGTTTCTATTAATTCAAAGATTGTTAGCTACAACTTAAACGATGATTTAATGTTTGGACATAATATGGGTTTCCGAAACCATTATCAAGATTGTCTTGATAATATATGTCTAAAACTAGAAATCACATGACATGTAAAGTTGTAGAGATTCATCCATCATGAATCTTAGCAAGCTAATGGGAGCTATAAGCATTTTTATGAGAGAAAAATCAAATCGTTTGATTTCTCATAAAGATATAAATGAATCTTTTGTCTACAAGGTTTACAAAAGATTAGTGGGAGTTAATCATATTTCTAAATTTGAACATATATATGATATATATCAATTTTGAAAATAAAAGAAATTCTTCTTCGTTAAAGTTATGACTTTAAACAAATAAATAATGGGAGACACAGTCTATAAACATGGAATGGAAATCTATAATGATAGATTTCAAGATATAATTGGATTATATCAATCCCTAATGATAGACGAAAGATGCTAGGAAGTTTCTCATATGATGATAAGCTTCAAATGTAAGGACAACTCTAGTGAGACTAGGAGATTGATCTTCTCAAAGGGAACGTGCCCCTTTGACTCCCAAATAAATAATGCGTAAATAGAATCCTTTATGCATACGCAAAAGGTGATTTATGTATTTCATATTGTATGAAAAACGTTGATATGAGTTGTACCTATAACGGTACAAGACGATATCAATGCAAGCCCAGGATCAGAACCATGGCAACTGTCAAGTGAATCCTTAAGTATTTAAGAAACACTAAAGGATGGATTCCTCAAGAATGAGGAAGAAGTTAGAGTAACGCAAAGGAAGCGTAAATGTATTAGATTATGAATCTAATCCAACATTGAATATCTCTTTATTATGACTAAACAGATATTTAGGTGAAAACATTAAAGTAATGACTTTAGTGTGTTTCATCGTACATGCAAAATATATATAGCCATATAGAAGCTTACAACGTTGTTGTTTGGATGGGAAAGTTATGAACTTTCTATTCGGTTCCAACCAGAAAGTGTCTTTAGTGTGCCGACACTTTGACACTAATGGGGCGATAGCTCAAGCCAAGGGAATCGAGGTCTCATCAAGATCCGAACTCAAATGAGAGACTAAACCACACGATTAAGAATCATGTATAATGGTGAAGTCGTTAATCTCAAGTTTGCTTCTGTGGATAACACATATAGATATCCACTGCCTAGGCCTACTACTCAGCCATTTATGAAATGAATTCAGAAGAGGCATCATCACTGATGACCAAGCTGATTGGCTCTAGTGCAAGTGGGAGATTGTTGGAAATGTGCCCTAAATCCAATCATATGATGATACTTTACGGATTGGTGGTGCTCCCGATTCTGCAGCCTCCACCACGTGGATCCACGAAAATACCTTCGGCCGGATATTACATGTCCCAGCCCCGATACTATCGGCCAAAACTCACTTAGCCCGAACTTGAGCGTGCTGTTGGTAATCCTCGGACTCTCACAGCTTGATCTTCGAGATGTTCCTCATGCTCGGTCTCACTCACAGGGGTAAATCGAGAATGTCGTCGATGAACACAATCACAAAGCCGGTCCAAATACGGTGGAGGCTGTTCATCAAATCCATAAATGTAATTTGGAGCATTGATCAATCCGAGAAACGGCATCACGGGGAAAACTCATAATGTCCATATCTCGTTCGGAGGCCGAGTCTTAGGCACATCATCCTTGCGGATCACATAGTGATGATATCGGATCGCGAGTCAATCTTGGAGGGAATACTCGTGCTCCTTGGTGATCGAGCAGTGCAAGTCAATCAGAAGCGATGGATAACGGTTCTTCATAGTCACGATTGAGTTGCACAGTAGTCTATGCATAGACGCATACTCCCATCCTTCTTCTTAACAAACAACAGGGCACCCCGAGGTGAAGTCTTGGTCGAAGATAAACCCCCTTATCGGCTAACTCCTGGTTGAGTCTTCAACTCCACCGATTGGAGCTGAGGCCATACGTACGATTGCTCGGAAATAGGATTCGCGCAGTGTCGGATCAATCGTGAACTCGATCTCTGTCAGAGCTAAACCCCGATGATCTCGGGAAAAACGTCGGGATATTCATTGACCACGTGAACACATCCTCGACACGGTGAATCTTCCTTCATCACCACATGGGCTAAGTACCCGCGACAACCCTTCTGCTGACAACGCTTCTTCGCCCTTAGTGATGAAATCAAGCTGTTACGTAATACCTTTCTCGCCTTGGAAAGCGACTTAGAAATTACACCAGGTGTTTGGAATGTGACCGCACAGTGCACGACAATCACGATGGCATGATGCTTGGATAACTTGATCCATACCCGAGGAATAATATCGAAGTCCCAGCGATGTTTGGGGAATAAGATTCGCCTCCATGGGTTCGTCACCAACGAAAGCTGGACAATCCTAAATTCCCAGCGAGCGGCACTAGTACGCCCCGTGGGTGAGCAATAGCTAACTCCACAGCTCGAGAGGTGAGGGTTGGGGATTCAACTTTCTTAGCAAACATAGAAATCACGAATGTGTAGCACAGGATCAATTAAAATTCTAGCATGATAATCCCGAAACTTTTAACGTACCCTTGATAACTCCTGGACTGCATTTCAGCGAGCCTCCTGTGAGATAGATTGTAGACTACGCCATGTGCACGGCCTCATTACGACCTCGGTCACGACCTCGCGCGTCCCTGCGAAGCGGACCATAGCGGTTCACGACTAGTAGTGCTGCTAGCTAGACATAGCACCTCCCATTCGACCACGATTAAAATCGCTCGACTACCACCACTGCGATCGGTCCTGCAGCCCAGGGGTCACGAGCCACGCTATTACCACTAGCTGCTTTGAGTAACGGACTTCGGCGCCAGTATTGATCGGCTCCATGATTATGGCAACCAATTACAGAGGCCGGACATGCACCAAATATCATGGTTACAACGCCGAAGGTCGTCGAGAGCGGGTTGAACCGGCGGAGATCACCGAGAGTTACCCATCGTCACCACGGATCGAGGAGCAGGCTAGAACTTCCACCCAGGAAAAACTAGAGCTGGCGCTCCTCTTGACCTCTTTGCTTCCTCGGGGCCCTTAACGAAAACTTCCCTGGCGGCGTCCCCATCGCCAGCGATACCGAGTGCCCCGGCACTTAGTCACTAACCATGACCTTTCGATGTCGATTATGACTCGGCCTAAATCGATAGGTAGGTAAACCGGTGTCAGCCCAGGTATTGATCCCGATGTCACGCCTCGGCCCCTCATGGCCCAGTACAGCTTCCATTGCATTATTCTCCATCGGCCGGACCAATACCTGTTCGCTCACCCAGCCGTCCCGTACTTGAATCTTATCGCGGTGCCACAGTGCGGTCCAAGAACTCTCTCCTGCTACGACTAAATTTTCGGGGGAGTGAAAAATGTATACGGAACCTCTGTTTGAGCGCTCCCAGTAACACAGGTGCCACCTGAGAAAAGTACTCTCCTCGGTGTCCCACCAACTCACCGGCACTCCCGGTGAGGAAGAAAGGCATTGTAGTAACTGTTGATCCTCAGGACAATTCATGCGCTTGAGGAAGGTCTTCTCTGCGCTTTACTCGAGCCATGCTTCGGTGTCTCACCGTATGACACCCTCAGAGTTCCCAAACACCTAAACCAGCGCAATCTCGGGAAGGTACGGCCTCTGCCTTACTGATATACGTTAACGATGACTTGCCAGTGGGTAAGTCGGTCAAATCTGGTGACGTCGAGGTGGCATAATACTGTGAGAGAAACCTTGAGATACTGTTCCTGAGAATGGCACACAAAGTGTTTGTCATAAGAATTCTCACGAACCTTTATACGATACCAAGTGACACACCCTTTCGATACCAAGCGTGGATCACAGGAGTGCGGCGTCTTTGGCCGACACTTTCGAAAGTGAAGCCATTAAATGCATGACAACACTTGTGAAAATGAAATTAAATTGTAATAAGCGTTAACGGAATTCAGTAATCGATATACGCCCATAGTTGGAGCGTACTAATTTAAGCTTATTGGAAAAATAATAGTGAGTCAAGTTCTAAAATCTCTATCCATATGAGGATGGATATTATTATAAAGCTGAATAACGAGAAGATAATCCCTACATGGTTGGGATATCGTCGGAGCGCCACGTATCTCGACCTCTCAGCTTGATCTCAACATGACACGAGAGGCGCGAAGCAAAGGTGTGAGTGGACAAAAATTCAAAGATTTTACTTAAACCTTTCTCTTTTTCAAGTACTAACCCACATTTGAAAATTCGAGTATAATATTAAAATCATACTATCGTAATATGTATCCAAAAGCGTACTTTATAAGTATATCTGAAAACGTATGTCAATATACAATATCCGTGAAGTGGCAAAACATATTTCCAATAGTACTCTCATCGTATACATCGATAATAAAGTACGGAAAACCAACACGAGGGTATATGCGCAATCACACATGCAGGTTGAGGAGCCGACCTCTCACGATCAGAGTACAAGTCAGTACGTTAATCAATAATTTGTACTCTAGTACCACACATATAAGTCACAGGCGCCTTGTGCGTCACACCCCAGGAGTCATTGCGTGAGTGGGGCCTTTTCCCCATAAACAACAACAATAAACGTAAGACAAGCTTACCTTAAGGTATTTCACAGGACAATACCCACTACAGGTGCCCGGTGCGTGTGACCCGGCCACATGTGAAACTGTCTACAATGGCCATGAGAACGGTACTACAACGTGGTAGAAGCATACCTAATTGTGTTTGAAAACATATATACATACTCATATGTAAATAGGAACCAAAATCCCATTTATAAATCTCATATATCAAATAGTGCATAAATAATCATTCTCCCAAACCATATAATAAAATATCAATTCGTATTTATGCAAAAATATCATAGTATAAACCATTTTATACTATATAATCATAGAAGATAAAATTATCTCAAATCACCAAAATAATCCATTTATCAATATAAATTTACCATAAATAAATCACTTAGGTAGCACAAATCATATTTAATAAGTATATATATTTATAAATAAATATATATAGTAAACATGCTTTAAAAGCCATTTTAAAACCATATATAATCATAAGCATAATCATTCAATATCATGAAACCATTTTATAAGTAAATGTCCCTCCCTTGCAGTGTCGGGAGTGAAATCTCCTACGGTGTTGCCCTCCTGGATGTGCGGAGTAGAAAAGGATTACCTATTTAAAGTTAGGGGATAAATTAGAACTTCCACTAAAAATAATTAAAAAATAGGCATAAAAAGAATCCCAATATGAATATTTAGCAACCAGACTCGAAAAATGGTCCAAGACTGAAAACCCTACATACATAGATCACCCACTTGCTTGGCCTTGGCAGTGCGCGCCGCCGCCCATACGCGCTGGCCAGGAAAGCGGTCGGAAAACCCCTCCACGCAGCGGCTGGCGGCGTCAATGTCCGCAGCACAGCCTGGCAGCACTGTCGGCAGTTAAAGTTAACGGAATATACCTTCGATTAGCGGAATATTCCGTTGTCCCCTTCCTCTTTGCCGATGCGGCGAACTCATAAATGCCGCCGCCTTATGCTTGCTTTGGTTAATGATGTTGCTTAATGAACTCGGTTAATCCGCAATTTTCCCTTCAAGTGGTATCAGAGCCTAGGTCTAGTAGATTGGTGAATCCTTTTGGGTTTTGTGATTTCATAGTTTGTGATTTAAATTTTGTAATTGTTACAAGATTTATTGTTGCTTGTTTGAATGTAAATTTTGTTGGAAAATTTGCCATCTCAAATGTTGTAGATGTAGTTCATATGAGCATGAATTTTGGAACTAAAATTTGGTGCCATGAATTTTGGGAAATTCGGCCAAATCCAAAGGTTGGATTTTTGGGGTCTTGTTTGACTTGTTAAAATGGTTTTAATGTGACAATTGGAACCCCTAAGTGCCCTATTATGGTAATATGGTATTTCCCTAATGTTTGACAATTTTTGGGAGTGTTTTTGGATGAAAAATGTTCATGGAGTTCTTATGGATGTTCATGGATGTTCTTCATTGTTCTTGAAATGTTCTTGGCAAAGACAAAAAGTTTTGTGGTTTGATTCAAATTGTTTGTTGTTTTTCAAAAAGTTTTGGTTTGTTATTTGATTGTTGTTGGCTGTTTTTTGTGTGATTGAAAAAGAATTTTCAACCCATACCAATCACCCAAATCCCATACCAATCAAACTTACAAACCTTACCTCACACTATTCACACCATACCTTGTCTTCCACTAACAATCCCACTTCTCTTTGTTTCACTTCCAAAACCGGCCACTCCCATAATGGGAGTACTTTTGGGGGCTTTTATGCAATTACATAAAGTTTTGATACTTTTGTGTATTTGCACTTTGACCCGAAAGTTTGCGTTTTTACATTTAGGCCCAAAATCACTAAAGGGCAAATTGTTTTGTTCCTTTAATGATTTTTTTTGTAAATGTTGAAATTTTTGGGTTCTAGTTGTAATAACATGAAGTATTGGACTTTTATGTTTTTACAAAGTGACCCCAAAAGTTTATGTTTTTGCAATATGGCCCAATAGTTGAGGTTATTGCATTTTGGCCCAAATTGGAAGAGAACTAAATTGTTTTGTCTCTTTAAATGAGAATTGGATTTTCATTTCATTTAGCTCCATTTAAATCAATTCTATGGATACAAAAACCAAATGAAAATGTTGCATTCTTGTTTAATTAGTTAAAGTGTTAATTAATTAAAGGGTGATTATGAACCTAAGCCTACGATAATTGAGCTATGTGAAAGGCCGTTTCAAAATTGTTTGAACCATGGGAATGTGTAGATTAGATTTTGGTTGTAATTTGATTTGATCAAATGTTGTAAAAGAGCATAAGCTCTTCTTTAATTTAATTGTACTCCTTTCTTGTTTTATTTGATATGCATGAAATTGGAGTAGTTGGGGTCCAACGCCCAATAAGACAACACACGTTAATGTGATTAAACGTATAACTAAAATCAATCACCGTCCCTAGTCCGTGATCCAACACTAGGCTCGTGTTGGATCAAATCAAAGGTTCATAGTCATCCTAAGGCCCTAAGGCAACTATATAGTCCTTAAACGAATGCAAACCTTATGTTAGTAGTATCATATACTCTTGCTTTAAAAACCGTTTTACAAGCTTAGTGGGAGTATCATATACTACTAAATCAATCAAATGGACCGATAGTTGCAATAGGACCAAATTGTTTTAATTTGATTAAAATGATAATATATATGTGATGAGACCTAAAAACCCTCAACTAAAATATTAAGTTGATAAGCGTGGGAGTGCTTTGAACACTCTTTCGTAGGCCTTCCACCGTGGTAGGCTCCAAGCGTTTGTGACTTGTACACCGACTTCACCCTATTATGGGGGAGTACAAAGTGCATGCTTACACTCAGGAGGAGTCTATATGCATACTTGATGTTGTGAAGGTAGGCAACGAGAATAGCCAACATCATATCATTGTGAGGTTGTTCTTGAACACCTACCCGAACTTGCATGGTGGGAATGACTTAACTAAGTGCAATGGTGCCAACATCATATCATTGTGAGGCATCATTCTCTAGAGGCCAAATAAGATGGGTACTTACATTAGATGTAAATGAGTAAGTGTACTCTCTCATTATTATGTCATTATGAAGCATCGTATGCGTTGTGAGGTGAAGCAATAGTGAGCCTCATACCCTACTAAGAGTTTCCTCCAAACTCTCGAGATTCCGATGAGGATATGGAATTTAAAATAGTGGGTGATGCTATTTGATTTAAAGACCCGGATCAAATGGCTTAAAATCAATCAATTTATATTCGTTATGTATTTATTTACCGATATATTTGCAAACGCTATCCATGAACTTGACAAAGAAAAAGCCGAAGGTCTTAGTTTCCGGACTTGGTACCACAATCCCATAGATTGTCTTGAATGGATTGTATATGTACCTAAGTAGTCTCATTCTCTCTATCTTCTTATTGATAACGTATCATTGGAAGAATATGTTAGATAGTCTATCATAAAGAGAACAACTTTTGATAGTTGGAAATTATGTTTGGAACATAATGGTTGTTTGACAAAAATAGTCCATAAAGATGGACTTATGATGATTTTGAATCATTAAATGTTAAAGTGTTAAACCAATTAAGGAGACGGAAACAAGGCAAGGACTTCACCTTTGAGTCCCTATCCAAATGGTTCATTAAGTTTATTGTAAACTATATAGTGAACAAAAACCGCACTCTCTCCAAAATCGTTTGATGTGTATAACACAATTGAAATAAGTTTCAAGAGAGATAGTGGGAGTTTAGGGACCATGACTATTGTAGTCAATGGAGAAGTCACATGAAGAAGGCAATATTAACTCCAAGAGAATAAACTTTCTTTATGAAAGGATGGACATTGGGAGGGGTATTTGCAAGTAATGACTTGCAAGTGTCAAGAACACATCTTTCGAAGGTGTTGTAAATGCTCTTGAATAATTCAAGACAGTTGGATCCTCTACTTGAATGCTTGATTCTGTATTTGTGACTATGTTTTACAATCGTTGTAAAAGTGTGGCAAATAAGAAGTAGGAGATTAATGAGAGAAGAGAAAGTACTTCACATTCGGAATGTGAATCAAATATAGATCTCTGCGAAAGCAGATAGTACTTACTTCCTCATATGAACTACCAAAGTAATTGGATTATTGTAATCTAATAGATTGTCTCTATAGTAGAGATGATGTGGTAGTGTTAACTGTTTAGAATATAACGATGCTTAAAAACCAAAAGGTTACAAAGTAGTGACTAATCCCAACTGAATTGTGACACCTCTAAAAGCATAAATTACGAGTTGGTCATAGATGGATGCTTTGGATCGTTAGATCCGGATCCAATACCTTCTTGTTAAAATTGTATAGAGGCGAAATGTTCGAATCTTTATTCTTTTGGAAAGAATAAAGAATCACAAAGTTGTTGAGGTTAATTCACTTAGATGTTAGTGGTTTGACCACAACATAATACTACTCATGTCACATGACATTCACCGAAGATCGCTCTCGGTTGGACTATCGTGTATTTTGAATAAACACAAGTCCGAATACTTTGTAAAAGGTTTCAAAGAATTCAAGAATGTAAGTTGATGAGTAAGATGTCTAAAGTATTTACCTCCTTAAATTTGATCTAAGGAAATATAACACTTTAGAAGAGTTTCCTTGAAAGATATCAAGGAAAATTAGGCATCATAAGATAATAGTTTTCTCCATTAGGAGAAGAACGAACTCGAATAAGATTTGGTTCGTTGGATATTATCAAAATACCCATATATATAAGATATATATATACTTCTAAGACAATACGATTGTCAATTAGAATATCTTCCAAAGTTTTCATGACTTCATAGGATGTAGTTGGAAAGAAAGGCAAGTCTTAAGCATGTTAAGATTTGGGGTTGTATGCTAACAAGCAATATTGTTTGAGAATAATCTTGTCGCCACCATGGTAGGCTCCAATCATTTGTGACTTGTACACCGACTTCACCCTATCATGGGGGAGTACAAAGTACATGCTTACACTCAGGAGGAGTTCTATAAGCATACTTGATGTTGTGAAGGTAGGTAACGAGAATGATCAACATCATATCATTGTGAGGTTGTTCTTGAACCCCTACCCGAACTTGCATGGTGGATATCCTTAAATTAACCTTTGGATATCACTTCTATTAACCAACTAACAAATGTTGTTTGTTGGATAGTTCATTGAAATCCTACACTAGGATTTGCCTAAGATAGAGCAAGTGAACGAGAAATAGAATTCAAAGAATAGGTTCTTTGAGAGACAAGATGATAATCAACAAATATAACAACCTAGTTCCATACCAATAGCTCATGAAATAATGAAACCTACATAGCTAATTGATAGCTTAAGGTGACTACAATCAAAAGGAATGGTTGACTTGGAAGAAACCATCTTTGATGTAGTCTTGGTTTTTATTAATTCAAAGATTGTTAGCTACAACTTAACGATGATTTAATGTTTGGACATAATATGGGTTTCCGAAACCATTATCAAGATTGTCTTGATAATATATGTCTATAACTAGAAATCACATGACATGTAAAGTTGTAGAGATTCATCCATCATGAATCTTAGCAAGCTAATGGGAGCTATAAGCATTTTTATGAGAGAAAAATCAAATCGTTTGATTTCTCGTAAAGATATAAATGAATCTTTTGTCTACAAGGTTTACAAAAGATTAGTGGGAGTAAATCATATTTCTAAATTTGAATATATATATATGATATATATTAATTTTGGAAATGAAAGAAATTCTTCTTCGTTAAAGTTATGACTTTAAACAAATAAATATGGGAGACATAGTCTATAAACATGGAATGGAAATCTATAATGATAGATTTCAAGATATAATTGGATTATATCAATCCCTAATGATAATAGACGAGAGATGCTAGGAAGTTTCTCATATGATGATAAGCTTCATAAAGGAAGGACAACTCTAGTAAGACTAAGAGATTGCTCTTCTCAAAGGGAACATGCCCTTTGACTCCCAAATAAATAATGCGTAAATAGAATCCTTTATGCATACGCAAAAAGGTGATTTATGTATTTCATATTGTATGAAAAACGTTGATATGAGTTGTACCTTGAACGATACAAGACGATATCAATGCAAGCCCAGGATCAGAACCATGGCAACTGTCAAGTGAATCCTTAAGTATTTAAGAAACACTAAAGGATGGATTCCTCAAGAATGAGGAAGAGTTAGAGTAACGCAATGGAAGCGTAAATGTATTAGATTATGAATCTAATCCATCATTGAATATCTCTTTATTATGACTAAAGAGATATTTAGGTGAAACATTAAAAGTAATGACTTTAGTGTGTTTCATCGCACATGCAAAAATATATAGCCATATAGAAGCTTAAGCAACGTTGTTGTTTGGATGGAAAGTTATGAACTTTCTATTCGTTCCAACCAGAAAGTGTCTTTATGCGCCGGACACTTGACACTAATGGGGGCGATAGCCTGCTGTACGGGAATCAAGGTCTCATCAAGATCCGAACTCAAATGAGAGATTCTAACCACATGATTAAGAATCATGTATAATGCAGGAAGTCGCTAATCTCAAGTTTGCTTCTGTGGATAACATATAGATATCCACTACCTAGGCTTCCACAACTCAAACATTATGAAATGAATTTAAGAGGCATCATCACCCATGACCAAGCTGATTGGCTCTAGTGCAAGTGGGAGATTGCGCAAAATGTGCCTAAAACCAATCATATGATGATACTTACGGACATTTCAAATGTTAAACTAATTTAGCTTGATATAAAGGCAATGATTATTGCTTTCAGTAGTCTCATATAAATGTTATATGCTTAAACAATAAGTCCAAGGAATATGTGCTTATGGAGAATGTAATCTAAACAAGTTAGGTTCAAGGGAGACTATTCTTGCTTATTGACATATTCTAAATGTTCCTGATCATAGGATTGCCAATTAAGTATTGACAGTCCGTTAAGATCAGTACATGTTGTATCTTCTCGTGGAGAGTGGCTATCTCGAGTCATTGGTGTAAGTGACATCAAGATAAGCATGTAGGTGCTCAATATGAAATGAGTTCACTGGACACGATCAACTATGAGTTTCGCGATCATGTCACATGAGAACTCATAGTTGGGATAATGCAAATTAGTCCTTTGACCTCGAGGCATCACAGCTTGTCTTGTGGTGAGGTTCTTGATCTTTGATTATGTCAAAGTCACCCCATCCGAGGGTGTCCACGGGGTATGTTGGGGTTAAGCCACTTAGCCATGGAGGCAAGTGAATGCGCAAACAAGGATCTCTAACCTTCAAACCGCTTGAGGAGAATACTCTAAGATATGATTAAGAATCTTCTCGCCAGAGTATGAACAAGATTTTAGGAAGTTTGCTCCAAATCATATTCAATGTAATCTTCATAAGTAATGGAATCACATTGATAGTAGACATGAATAAAAACTATCAAACCAAACAATGTGGTCGAGAGTATTGTATTAGAGAAGGACCGTATTACATTGCAATCCTAACTGAATAGGTTCTCCACCTCTTCTGATTAGCTTGGGTAGCTATGACACACTGCTAGGGTGTCACTCATGGTTTGTGGATGCCCTATGAGTGGTGTATAATCACTTAAGGGAGAATTGAAAGTATGTTTCACCTGGAATAGATTTGAAAGAGTTCTAATCCTCCACCGCCCCGCTAAAAGGAACCTAATGGATCGTACACCGTAAGGTAGAGTTTGATGAAACAATGGAGATGAGTAAGCAATACTAAATGGTTTAATTATTTATGGCAAGGATTAATTAATATGTTAATTAATCAAACGAATAAGTTCGTTATAGACCTCAAGTTAGTTTTGGCTTAAGGCTCAATGGGCTTCAACGCTTAAGCCCATTGACTTAAGTTGTATGACAACTTAATGGCTAATGTTGTGATTAGGCCCAATATCCCAAAGAACCCACAAGTGGTCGGCCATTTGGTGTAGTGTGTTGCAAACTTGCTATAATTGCAAGTTTGCTAATTACATTGAAATAGGTTATAAAGGGAACTTCTTGTAACATTTCATAACTAGAGGTTTTCTTGGGGAGAATGGTTGAGCATGAAAAATGCTCTCTTCTCTCAAAGAGGCAGTTTGGCTCCCTAGAGGAAAATAGCTAGCAATCTCTCTTCCTCTAGGGCACTCATCTTCTCATCAAGACTCTCCTTGGTGTGAGACTTCCAGAGGTTCCTACTTTGGGAACTTGGAGAATCCGATTCATCCATAATCATCCAAGCAAGGAATGAAGCCCTTCCATGGTGATTAGCCTTTGCTTAGGCAAAAGAGGAATCTACAAAGGTATTTATTTTCGTAACTCAAAATTTGTTTTGATTTGAGTCTCTTGGGTTCACCATATATCTACTAGGCTTTGAATTTCCTTGGGTTAAGTTTCTGCTTTTAAGTGCATAGAAGCACAAGTTTCCGCCTTTAATTGTTAAATGCATGCTTAATGATGTTAAGCACGAACTCTCGGTTAATCCGCAAATTTCCCTTCAAGTGGTATCAGAGCCTAGGTCTAGTAGATTGCAAATCTTTGGTGGTGTTTGTGTTTACATAGTTTGTGATTTAAATTTTGAATTGTTACAAGATTTATTGTTGCTTGTTTGAATGTAAATTTTGTTGGAAAATTTGCCATCCTTAAACAAGTTAAGAGAGGTAGTTCATATGGAGCATGAATTTTGAACTAAAATTTGGTGCCATAATTTTGGAAATTGGCCAAATCCAAAGGTTGGATTTTTGGGGTTCTTGTCAGACTGTTAAAATGGTTTTAATGTGACAATAGGGAACCCCTATGCCCTATTATGGTAATATGTTATTTCTAAAGTTTGACTTATTTTGGAGGTGTTTTGATGAAAATGTTCATGGAGTTTCATGGATTTTCATGAATGTTCTTCATTGTTCTTGTTGTGTTCTTTAGCAAGAACAAAAAGGTTTGGTGTTTGATTCTAAATTGTTTGTTGTTTTTCAAAAAGTTTTGGTTTGTGTTTTGATTGTTGTTGGCTGATTTTGTGTGATTGAAAAAGAATTTTCAACCCATACCAATCACCCAATCCCATACCAATCAAATCCTCATAAACTCCACCTCACACTCATTCACACACTCCATACCTTGTCTTCCACTAACAATCCCACTTCCTTTTGTTTCACTTCCAAACCGGCCACTCCCATAATGGGAGTACTTTAGCTTTTATGCAATTATACAAAGTTTGGATACTTTTGTCACTTGACCTGAAAGTTTACGTTTTTACGTATAGGCTCAAAATCACTAAAGGGCAAATTGTTTTGTCTTTAATGAAGTTTTTTGTAATGTTGAAATTTTTAATTTTAGTTGTAATAACATGTATTGGACTTTATGTGTTATTGCCAAAGTGACCCCAAAAGTTTATGTTTTTGCAATATGGCCCAATAGTTGAGGTTATTGCATTTTGGCTCCAAATTGGAAGAGAACAACAAAATTGTTTTGTCTCTTTAAATGAGAATTGGATTTTCATTTCATTTATTCCATTTAAATCAATTCTATGGGATACAAAACCAAAATGAAAATGTTGCATTCTTGTTTAATTAGCTAAAGTGTTAATTAATTTAAAGGGGTGATTATGACCTAAGCCTACGATAATTGAGCTATGTGAAAGGCCGTTTCAAAAATTGTTTGAACCATGGGAATGTAGATTAGATTTGGTTGTAATTTGATTTGATCAAATGTTGTAAAAGAGCACAAGCTCTTTCTTTAATTTAATTGTACTCTTTTTCTGCTTTATTTGATATGCATGAAATTGGAGTAGTTGGGGTCCAACGCCCAATAAGACAACACACGTTAATGAGATTAAACGTATAACTAAAATCAATCACCGTCCTTTGGGTCCGTGATCCAACACTAGGCTCGTGTTGATCAAATCAAAGGTTCATAGTCATCCTAGGTCTCTAAGGCAACTATATAGTCCTTAAACGAATGCAAAACCTTATGTTAGTAGTACCATATACTCTTGCTTTAAAACCGTTTTACAAGCTAGTGGGAGTATTATATGCTACTAAATCAATCAATGACCAATAGTTGCAATAGGACCAAATTGTTTTAATTTGATTAAAATGATAATTATATGTGATGAGACCTAAAACCTCAACTAAAATATTAAGTTGATAAGCGTGGGAGTGCTTGAACACTCTTTTCGTAGGGCCTTCCACCATGGTGGACTCCGAGCGTTTGTAACTAAGCTACACGGCTTCACCCTAACCATGGGGGAGTTCAAAGTATGTTCTTGCCTAAAGGGAGGAGTCCATTTAAACATACATGATGTTGTAAGGTAGGGCAACCTCGCACATGGCCAAGATCACATTGTGAGGCTATTCTTGAAACCCTACACGCAATCCAGCATGGTGGGAATGACTTAACTAAGTGCAATGATGCCAATATCATATCATTGTGAGGCAATCATTCTCTAGAGGCCAAATAAGATGGGTACTTACATTAGATGTAAATGAGTAAGTGTACTTCATTATTATTAGTGCTTAGCCAAGATCATATCATTGTGCGGTGTGGCTGCTATAATAGTGAGCCTTCCCATACCCTGCTAAGAGTTTCCCTCCAAAACTCTCGAATTCCGATGAGGGATATGGAATTTGCTAAAATAGGTGATGCTATTTCTGATTTAAAGACCCGGATCAAAATGGCTTAAAAAATCAATCAATTTATATTTTGTTATGTATTTATTTACCGATATATTTGCAAAACGCTTATCCAATACTTGACAAACAAAAGTCGGTCTTAGTTTCCAGACTTGGTACCACAAATCCCATAGATTGTCTTGAATGGATTGTATATGTACCTAAGTAGTCTCATTCTCACAATCTTCCTTTTGATAACGTATCATTGGAAGAACTTGTTATAGTTGGACGTTATGTTTGGAACATAATGGTTGTTTGACAAAAATAGTCCATAAAGATGGGACTTATGATGATTTAGAATCATTAAATGTTAAAGTGTTAAAAACCACTAAGGAGACGGAAAACAAGGCAAGGACTTCACTTTTTTTGAGTCCCTATCCAAATGGTCACAGCTAAGTTTATTGTAAACTATGTAGTGAACAATAACTACACTCTCTCCAAAATCGCTTGATGTGTATAACACAATTGAAATAAGTTTCAAGAGAGAAGATAGGAGTTTAGGGACCATGACTATTGTAGCCAATGGAGAAGTCACATGAAGAAGGCAAATTAACTCCAAAGGAACAAACTTTCTTTATGAAAGGATGGACATTGGGAGGGGTATCGCGGCAATGACTTGCAAGTGTCAAGAACACATCTTTCGAAGGTGTTGTAAATGCCTGGAATAATTCAAGACAGTTGATTCTTCTACTTGAATGCATGATTCTGTATTTTAGACTATGTTTTACAATTGTTGTAAAAGTGTGGCAAATAAGAAGTAGAAGATTAATGAGAGAAGAGAAAGTATCACATTCGAACGTGAATCAAATGGTAGATCTCTCTCAAGGGAAAGCAGATAGTACTTACTTCCCTCATATGAACTACCAAATTAAAGTAAAGATTGTCTTTACCTATTAATAATGAGATGAATGAATGTTTTGTTTGACAAAACATTGTTCTTGCTAATGAATGATTGGATTAATGTAGACTAATAGATTGTCTCTATTAGAGATGATTTGCAGTTAACTCGCTTAGAATGGAACGATGCTTAAAACCCAAAAGGTTACAAAATTAGTGACTAATCCCAACTGAATTGTGACACCCTCTAAAACATAATACTTACGAGTTGGTCATAGATGGATGCTTTGATCGTTAGATCCGATCCAATGCCTTTCCTTGTTAAAATTGTATAGAGGTTTAATGTTCGAACACCTTTATTCTTTTGGAAAGAATAAATAATCACAAAGTTGTTGAGATTAATTCACTCTAGATGTTAGTGGTTTGACCACAACATAATACTAATACTCATGTCACATGACATCTAATCAAGATCGCCTCGGTTGGACTATCGTATTTTGAATAAACATAAGTCCGAATACTTTGAAAAGGGTTTCAAAGAATTCAAGAATGTAAGTTGATGAGTATGATATCTAAGTATGTACTTCCTTAGATTTGATCCAAGGAAATGTAACACTTTAGAAGAGTTTTCTTGAAAGATATCAAGGAAAAATTAGCATCATAAGATAATGTTTTCTCCATTAGAGAAGAACGAACTGAAATAAGATTTTGCCTGTTGGATATTATCAAATACCCATATATATAGTGGCATTATATATATATATTTCTAAGACACATGATTGTCAATTAGAATATCTTCCAAAGTTTTCAAGTGACTTCATGTGATGTAGTTGGAAAGAAAGACAAGTCTTAAGTATGTTAAGATTTGGGGTTGTGTGCTAACAAGCAATATTGTTTGAGAATAATCTTGTGGCCACCATGGTAGGCTCCAATCGTTTCAGACTTGTACAACTGACTTCACCTCTATCATGGGGGAGCATAGCACATGCTTACACTAGAAGGGAGTTCTCCTATATACATACTTGATGTTGTGAAGGTAGGTAAATGAGAATGATCAACATCATATCATTGTGAGGTTGTTTCCTGAACCCCTACCTGAACTTGCATGGTGGATATCCTTACATTAACCTTTGATATCACTTCTATTAAATCCAACTAACAAAATGTTGTTTGTTGGTAGTTCATTGGAAATCCTATACTAGGGATTTCCAGTTTCAAGATAGAGCAAGTGAACAAGAAATAGAATTCAAAGAATAGGTTCTTTGAGAGACAAGATGATAATCAACAAATATAACAACCTAGTTCCAACACTAATAGCTCCAAGGTAAATAAGAAGGATTTGTAAACTAGTCTCAGTTGAATGGTTTCCAACTTCCTTCCTTTATGACTTTGTCATAGAGTTACACCTCTTAATTCGAAAAAGAATTAAGAATGAAACTTATGATTACATTGAGTATGTATACCACACACACTCAAGAAAATGGTATAATACCATTTGATGCGAAGTAATGAAACCTACATAGCTAATTGTGCTTAAGGTGACTACAATCAAAGAGATTGGTTGACTTGGAAGAAACCATCTTGATGTAGTCTTGGTTTCTATTAATTCGAAGATTGTTAGCTACAACTTAACGATGATTCAATGTTTGGACATAACATGTGGTTTCGAAACCATTATCAAGATTGTCTTGATAATATATGTCTAAACTAGAAATCATAAGCATAAGTTGTAGAGATTCATCCATCATGAATCTTAATAAGCTAATGGGAGCTATATGTATTTTTATGAGAGAAATATCAAATTGTTTGATTTCTTTATAAAAGATAAATGAATCTTTTGTCTACAAGGTTTACAAAAGATTAGTGGGAGTTAATCATATTTCTAAATTTGAACATATATATGATATATATTAATTTTGGAAATAAAAGGAAATTCTTCTTCGTTAAAGTTATGACTTTAAACAAAATTGTATGGGAGACATAGTCTATAAACATGGGATGGAAATCTATAATGATAGATTTCAGGATATAATTGGATTATATCAATCTCAATAATAGACGAAAGATGCTAGGAAGTTTCTCATATGATGATAATCTTCAAAATGTAAGGACAATTCTAGTAAGATCTAGAGATTGCCTTCTCAAAGGAATGTACCCTTTGACTCCCAAATAAATAATGCGTAAATAGAACTTTATGCATACGCAAAAGGTGATTTATGTATTTTCATATTGTATGAAAAACATTATATGAGCTGTACCTAGAACGGTACAAGACGATATCCATGCAAGCCTATGGATCAGAACCATGGCAATCACAAGTGAATCCTTAAGTCTTTTAAGGAAACACTAAAGGATGGATTCTCAAGAATGAGGAAGAGTTAGAGTAATTCATAATGGAAGCGTAAATGTATTAGATTATGAATCTAATTCATCATCGAATATCTCTTTATTTTGACTAAAGAGATATTTAGGTGAAAACATTAAAAGTAATGACTTTAGTGTGTTTCATCGCACAATAGAAAGTTCATAACTTTCCCATCCAAACAACAACGTTGTTTGGATGGGAAAGTTATGAACTTTCTATTCGGTTCCAACCAGAAAGTGTCTTTAGTGTGCCGACACTCTGACACTAATGGGGCGATAGCTCAAGCCAAGGGAATCAAGGTCTCATCAAGATCCGAACTCAAATGAGAGACTAAACCACATGATTGAGAATCATGTATAATGGTGAAGTCGTTAATCTCAAGTTTGCTTCTGTGGATAACATATAGATATCCACTACCTAGGCCTACTACTCAGCCATTTATGAAATGAATTCAGAAGAGGCATCATCACTGATGACCAAGCTGATTGGCTCTAGTGCAAGTGGGAGATTGTTGGAAATGTGCCCTAAAACCAATCATATGATGATACTTTACGGGACATTTCAAATGTTAAACTAATTTAGTTTGATATAAAGGGCAATGATTATTGCTTAAAGTAGTCTCACATATAAATGTTATATGCTTAAACAATAAGTCCATGAATATGTGCTGTGGAGAATGTAATCTAAACAAGTTAGGTTCATGAGACCATTCTCGTTTATTGACATATCCTAAACGTTCCTGATCATAGGATTGTCAATTGGGCATTGACAGTCCGTTAAGATCAGTACATGTTATATCTTCTCTCAGGGAGAGTGGCTAGTCTCGAGTCATTGGTGTAAGTGACATCAAGATAAGCATGTAGGTGCTCAATAGGAATGAGTTCACTGAACGCGATCAACGATGAGTTTTCATGATCATGTCACATGAGAACTCATAGTTGGGATAATGCAAATTAGTCCTTTGACCTGAGGCATCACAGTTGTCTTGTGGTGAGGTCCTTAATCTTTGATTATGTCAAAGGCACCCCATCCGAGGGTGTCCACGGCATCGTTGGGGTTAAGCTACTTAGCCATGGAGGCAAGTGAATGCGCAACAAGGGATCTCTAACCTTCAAACCGTTTGAGGGAGAATACTCTAAGATATGATTAAGAATCTCTGGCCAGAGTATGAATAAGGTTTTGGAAGTCGTTCCAAATCATATTCAATGTAATCATATAAGTAATGGAATCACATTGGATAGTAGACATGAATAAACTATCAAACCAAACAATGTGGTCGAGAGTATTGTATTAGAGAAGGACCGTATTGCATTGCAATCCTAACTGAATAGGTTCTCCACCTCTTCTGATTAGCTTGGGTAGCCATGACATACTGCTAGGTGTCACTCATGGTTTGTGGATGCCCTATAGGTGTATAATCACTTAAGGGAGAATTGAAAGTATGTTTCAATTCGGAATAGATTTGAAAGAGTTCTAATCCTCCACTGCCTCGCTAAAAGGAACCTAATGGATCGTACACCGTGTAAGGTAGAGTTTGATGAAACAATGGAGATGAGTAAGAATAATTAAATGGTTTAATTATTTATGGCAAGGATTAATTAATATGTTAATTAATCAAACGAATAAGTTCGTTATAGACCTCGGGTTAGTTTTGGGCTTCAAGGCCCAATGGGCTTCGAACGTCAAGCCCATTGACTTAAGTTGTATGACAACTTAATGACTAATAATAGATTAAGCCCAAAGGGCCCAAAGAACCCAACATGGCCGGCCATTGATTGCAATGTAGTGGACTTGTTTTATTTACAAGTTTGCCACTACATTGTGAGATGTTATAATGCCAATTTGATAACATTTCAACTAAGTGGTTTTCTTTTGGAGAATTGAGAGAGTGAAAGCTCTCTCTTCTCTCAAAGAGGCCGGCTCCCTAGAGGAAAATAGCTAGCAATCTCTCTTCCTCTAGGGCACTCATCTTCTCATCAAGGCTCTCCTTGGTGTGGAGACTTAGAGGTTCCCTACTTTGGGAACTTGGAGAATCCGATTCATCCATAATCATCCAAGCAAGGAATGAAGGCCCTCTCCATGGGTGATTAGCCTTTGCTTAGGCAAAGAGGAATCTACAAAGGTATATGATTTCTCAACTCAAAATTTGTTTTGTTTTGAGTCATGGTTCACCATATCTACTAGGTTTTGAATTTCTTGGGTTAAGTTTCGTTTTAAGTGCATAGAAGCATGTTTCCGCCTTTAATTGTTAAATGCATGCTTAATGATGTTGCTTAATGAACTCGGTTAATCCACAAATTTCCCTTCAAGTGGTATCAGAGCCTAGGTCTAGTAGATTGGTGAATCCTTTTGGGTTGTGTGATTGCATAGTTTGTGATTTAAATTTTGTAATTGTTACAAGATTTATTCTTGCTTGTTTGAATGTAAATTTTGTTGGAAAATTTGCCATCTCAAATGTTGTAGATGTAGTTCATATGAGCATGAATTTTGGAACTAAAATTTGGTGCCATGAATTTTGGGAAATTCGGCCAAATCCAAAGGTTGGATTTTTGGGTTCTTGTTTGACTTGTTAAAATGGTTTTAATGTGACAATTGGAACCCCTAAGTGCCCTATTATGGTAATATGTTATTTCCCTTAAGTTTGACTTAATTTGGAGGTGTTTTGGATGAAAAATGTTCATGGAATTCTTATGGGTGTTCATGGATGTTCTTCATTGTTCTTGTTGTGTTCTTAGCAAGAACAAAAAGGTTTGGTGTTTGATTCAAAATGTTTGTTGTTTTTCAAAAAGTTTTGGTTTGTTTTTTGATTGTTGTTGGTTGATTTTATTATGTGATTGAAAAAGAATTTTCAACCCATACCAATCACTTACAAGCCATGCCAATCAAACCTTCAAACCATTCCTTTTACTATTCACACCATACCTTGTCTTCCACTAACATTTTCCCTTCTTTTTCCCTTCCAAAACCGGCTACTCCTAAGTGGGAGTGCTTTTGGGGGCTTTTATGCAATTACATAAAGTTTTGATACTTTTGTGTATTTGCACTTTGACCCGAAAGTTTACGTTTTTACGTATAGGCCCAAAATCACTAAAGGGCAAATTGTTTTGTTCCTTTAATGAAGTTTTTGTAAATGTTGAAATTTTTGGGTTCTAGTTGTAATAACATGAAGTATTGGACTTTTATGTTTTTACAAAGTGACCCCAAAAGTTTATGGTTTTGCAATATGGCCCAATAGTTGAGGTTATTGCATTTTGGCCCAAATTGGTTGAGAACAAAATTGTTTTGTCTCTTTAAATGAGAATTGGATTTTCATTTCATTTAGCTCCATATAAAATCAATTCTATGGATACAAAAACCAAATGAAAATGTTGCATTCTTGTTTAATTAGTTAAAGTGTTAATTAATTAAAGGGTGATTATGAACCTAAGCCTACGATAATTGAGCTATGTGAAAGGCCGTTTCAAAATTGTTTGAACCATGGGAATGTGTAGATTAGATTTTGGCTGTAATTTGATTTGATCAAATGTTGTAAAAGAGCATAAGCTCTTCTTTAATTTAATTGTACTCCTTTCTTGTTTTATTTGATATTTGCATGAAATTGGAGTAGTTGGTCCAACGCCCAATAAGACAACACACGTTAATGAGATTAAACGTATAACTAAAATCAATCTCACCGTCCTAGTCCGTGATCCAACACTAGGCTCGTGTTGGATCAAATCAAAAAATTCATAGTCATCCCTAAGGCCCTAAGGCAACTATATAGTCCTTAAACGAATGCAAACCTTATGTTAGTAGTACCATATACTCTTGCTTTAAAAACCGTTTACAAGCTTAGTGGGAGTATCATATACTACTAAATCAATCAAATGGACCGATGGTGCAATAGGACCAAATTGTTTTAATTTGATTAAAATGATTATATGTTTGTGATGAGACCTAAAACCCTCAACTAAATTATTAAGTTGACAAGCGTGGGGAGTGCTTTGAACACTCTTTCGTGGCCTTCCACCATGGTGGACTCAGCGTTGTGACTCATACACGGCTTCACCTATCATGGGGGGATTCAAAGTAGTAACACCTAAAGGAGGAGTCCATTTAAACATACATGATGTTTGTAAGGTAGAGACCTCTCGCACATGGCTTCAAAGATCATATCATTGTGAGGCTATTCTTGAAACCCTACGAACTAGCATGGTGGGAATGACTTAACTAAGTGCAATGATGCCAATATCCTTATCATTGTGAGGCAATCATTCTCTAGAGGCCAAATAAGATGGGTACTTACATTTGATGTAAATGAGTAAGTGTACTCTCTCATTATTATTGTTGCTAGCCAAGATCATATCATTGTGCGGTGGGCTTGGTAATAGTGAGCCTTCCCATACCCTACTAAGAGTTTCCTCCAAAACTCTCGAATTCCGATGAGGGATATGGAATTTGCTAAAATAGTGGGTGATGCTATTTGATTCAAAGACCCGGATCAAATGGCTTAAAATCAATCAATTTATATTCGTTATGTATTTATTTACCGATATATTTGCAAACGCTATCCTAAACTTGACAAAGAAAAAAAAAGCCGAAGGCCTAAGTTTCCGGACTTGGTACCACAATCCCATAGATTGTCTTGAATGGATTGTATATGTACCTAAGTAGTCTCATTCTCACAATCTTCCTTTTGATAATGTATCATTGGAAGAACTTGTTAGATAGTTGGAAATTATGTTTGGAACATAATGGTTGTTTGACAAAAATAGTCCATAAAGATGGACTTATGATGATTTTGAATCATTAAATGTTAAAGTGTTAAACCAATTAAGGAGACGGAAACAAGGCAAGGACTTCACCTTTGAGTCCCTATCCAAATGGTTCATTAAGTTTATTATAAACTATATAATGAACAATAACCGCACTCTCTCCAAAATCGTTTGATGTGTATAACACAATTGAAATAAGTTTCAAGAGAGATAGTGGGAGTTTAGGGACCATGACTATTGTAGTCAATGGAGAAGTCAAATGAAGAAGGCTAAATTAACTCCAAGGGAACAAACTTTCTTTATGAAAGGATGGACATTGGGAGGGGTATTTGCAAGTAATGACTTGCAAGTGTCAAGAACACATCTTTCGAAGGTGTTGTAAATGCTCTTGAATAATTCAAGACAGTTGGTTCCTCTACTTGAATGCTTGATTCTGTATTTGTGACTATGTTTTACAATCGTTGTAAAAGTGTAGCAAATAAGAAGTAGAAGATTAATGAGAGAAGAGAAAGTACTTCACATTCAGAACGTGAATCAAATATAGATCTCTGCGAAAGCAGATAGTACTTACTTCCTCATATGAACTACCAAAGTTATTGGATTAATGTAATCTAATAGATTGTCTCTATAGTAGAGATGATGTGGTAGTGTTAACTGTTTAGAATATAACGATGCTTAAAACCCAAAAGGTTACAAGGTAGTGACTAATCCCAACTGAATTGTGACACCTCTAAAAACATAAATTACGAGTTGGTCATAGATGGATGCTTTGGATCGTTAGATCCGGATCCAATACCTTCTTGTTAAAATTGTATAGAGGCGAAATGTTCGAATCTTTATTCTTTTGGAAAGAATAAAGAATCACAAAGTTGTTGAGGTTAATTCACTTAGATGTTAGTGGTTTGACCACAACATAATACTACTCATGTCACATGACATTCACCGAAGATCGCTCTCGGTTGGACTATCGTGTATTTTGAATAAACACAAGTCCGAATACTTTGTAAAAGGTTTCAAAGAATTCAAGAATGTAAGTTGATGAGTAAGATGTCTAAAGTATTTACCTCCTTAAATTTGATCTAAGGAAATATAACACTTTAGAAGAGTTTCCTTGAAAGATATCAAGGAAAATTAGGCATCATAAGATAATAATTTTCTCCATTAGGAGAAGAACGAACTCGAATAAGATTTGGTTCGTTGGATATTATCAAAATACCCATATATATAAGATATATATATATATACTTCTAAGACAATACGATTGTCAATTAGAATATCTTCCAAAGTTTTCATGACTTCATAGGATGTAGTTGGAAAGAAAGGCAAGTCTTAAGCATGTTAAGATTTGGGGTTGTATGCTAACAAGCAATATTGTTTGAGAATAATCTTGTAACCACCATGGTAGGCTCCAATCGTTTGTGACTTGTACACCGACTTCACCCTATCATGGGGGAGTACAAAGTACATGCTTACACTCAGGAGGAGTTCTATAAGCATACTTGATGTTGTGAAGGTAGGTAACGAGAATGATCAACATCATATCATTGTGAGGTTGTTCTTGAACCCCTACCCGAACTTGCATGGTGGATATCCTTAAATTAACCTTTGGATATCACTTCTATTAACCAACTAACAAATGTTGTTTGTTGGATAGTTCATTGAAATCCTACACTAGGATTTGCCTAAGATAGAGCAAGTGAACGAGAAATAGAATTCAAAGAATAGGTTCTTTGAGAGACAAGATGATAATCAACAAATATAACAACCTAGTTCCATACCAATAGCTCATGAAATAATGAAACCTACATAGCTAATTGATAGCTTAAGGTGACTACAATCAAAAGGAATGGTTGACTTGGAAGAAACCATCTTTGATGTAGTCTTGGTTTTTATTAATTCAAAGATTGTTAGCTACAACTTAACGATGATTTAATGTTTGGACATAATATGGGTTTCCGAAACCATTATCAAGATTGTCTTGATAATATATGTCTAAAACTAGAAATCATTATACATGTAAGTTGTAGAGATTCATCCATCATGAATCTTAGCAAGCTAATGGGAGCTATAAGCATTTTATGAGAGAATGATCAAATCGTTTGATTTCTCATAAGGATGTAAATGAATCTTTTGTGTACTAGTTTTACAAAAGATTAGTGGGAGTTAATAATATTTCTAAATTTGAACATATATATGATATATATTAATTTTGGAAATGAAAGAAATTCTTCTTCATTAAAGTTATGACTTTAAACAAATGTATATGGGAGACATAGTCTATAAACATGGAATGGAAATCTATAATGATAGATTTCAGGATATAATTTGATTATATCAATCCCTAATGATAGACGAAAGATGCTAGGAAGTTTCTCATATGATGATAAGCTTCAAATGTAAGGACAACTCTAGTAAGACTAGGAGATTGCTCTTCTCAAAGGGAACATGCCCTTTGACTCCCAAATAAATAATGCGTAAATAGAATCCTTTATGCATACGCAAAAGGTGATTTATGTATTTCATATTGTATGAAAAACGTTGATATAAGTTGTACCTATAACGGTACAAGACGATATCAATGCAAGCCCAGGATCAGAACCATGGCAACTGTCAAGTGAATCCTTAAGTATTTAAGAAACACTAAAGGATGGATTCCTCAAGAATGAGGAAGAAGTTAGAGTAACGCAAAGGAAGCGTAAATGTATTAGATTATGAATCTAATCCAACATTGAATATCTCTTTATTATGACTAAAGAGATATTTAGGTGAAAACATTAAAGTAATGACTTTAGTGTGTTTCATCGTACATGCAAAATATATATAGCCATATAGAAGCTTACAACGTTGTTGTTTGGATGGGAAAGTTATGAACTTTCTATTCGGTTCCAACCAGAAAGTGTCTTTAGTGTGCCGACACTTTGACACTAATGGGGCGATAGCTCAAGCCAAGGGAATCAAGGTCTCATCAAGATCCGAACTCAAATGAGAGACTAAACCACATGATTGAGAATCATGTATAATGGTGAAGTCGTTAATCTCAAGTTCTTCTCTCGTGGATAACACATATAGATATCCATCGCTCTAGGCCTACTACTCACCTATATTTATGAAATGAATTCGTAAGAGGCATCATCAATTGATGACTAAGTCGATTGGCTCTAGTGCAAGGGAGATTGTTGGAAATGTGCCCTAAATCCAATCATAAGGATGATACTTTACTGACATTTCATGTTAAACTAATTTAGTTTGATATAAAGGGCAATGATTATTGTTTAAAGTAGTTCCATATAAATGTTATATGCTTAAACAATAAGTCCAAGGAATATGTGCTTATGAGAATGTAATCTAAACAAGTTAGGTTCATGAGACCATCTCATTCATTGACATATCCTAAACAAGCCTCGATCATAGGATTGTCAATTGGCATTGACAACTGCTAAGATCATGACATGTTATATCTTCTTCTCGTGGAGAGTGGCTAGTCTCGAGTCATTGGTGTAAGTGACATCAAAGACAAGCATGTAGGTGTCAATAGGAATGGGAGTTCATCAACGCGATCAACGATGAGTTTTCATGATCATGTCACATGAGAACTCATAGTTTGATAATGCAAATTAGTCCTTTGACCTCGAGGCATCACAATGGTTCAGGGTGAGGTCCTTAATCTTGATTATGTCAAAGGCAGCACCCCATCCGAGGGTGTCCACTTGTGACGTTGGGGTTAAGCTTACTGAGCTGGGCGGAGGCAAGTGAATGCGCAACAAGGGATCTCTAACCTTCAAAACCGCTTTTGAGGGAGAATACTCAAGATATGATTAAGAATCTTCGCCGTGAGTAAGGAATAAGATTTAGAAGTCGCTCCAAATCATATTCAATGTAATCATATAAGTATTGGAATCACATTGATAGTAGACATGAATAAACTATCAACCAAACAATGTGGTCGAGAGTATTGTATTAGAGAAGGACCGTATCAGATTGCAATCCTAATCGAATAGGTTCTCCACCTCTTCCGATTAGGCTTGGGTAGCTGCGACATAACGCTAGGTGTCACTCATGGTTTGTGGATGCCCTATAGGTGTATAATCACTTAAGGGAGAATTGAAAAAGTACGTTTCAATTCTAATAGATTTGAAAGAGTTCTAATCCTCCACCGCTCGCTAAAGGAACCTAGCTGATCGTACACCGCGGTAAGGTGAGTTTGAGAAACAATGAGATGAGTAAGAATAATTAAATGTTTAATTATTTATGGCAAGGATTAATTAATATGTTAATTAATCAAACGAATAAGTCTATAGACCTCGTTGCTCTTGCTTTAAGGCCCAATGGGCTTCGAACGCTGCTTCCATTGACTTAAGTTGTATGACAACTTAATGACTAATAATAGATTAAGCCCAAAGGGGCCCAAGAACCCAACATATCGTACATTGATTGCAATGTAGTGGACTTGTTTTATTTTACAAGTTTAAGTCACTACATTGTGAGATGTTATAATGCCAATTTGATAACATTTCCAACTATGGTTTTTGGAGAATTGAGAGGAGCTCTCTCTTCTCTCAAAGAGGTCGCTCCCTAGAGGAAAATAAACTTCTAGGCAATCTCTCTTCCTCTAGGGCACTCATCTTCATCAAGGCTCTCCTTGGTGTGGAGACTTAGAGGTTCCCTTATCACTTTGGAACTTCTGAGAATCCGATTCATCCATAATCATCCAAGCAAGGAATGAAGGCTCCTCCATGGTGATTAGCCTTGCTTAGTGAGGAATTCCACAAAGGTATATGATTTCTCAACTCAAAATTTGTTTTGTTTTGAGCTTCATGGTTCACCATATCTACTAGGTTTTGAATTTCTTGGGTTAAGTTTCGCTTAAGTGCATAGAAGCATGTTTCCACTTTTAACGTCAAATGCACTTTTAATGATGCTGTTTAATGAACTCCTTGTTAATCCACAAATTTCCCTTCAAGTGGTATCGTGAGCCTAGGTCTAGTAGATTGCGAATCCTTTGGGTTGTGTGATTGCATAGTTTGTGATTTAAATTTTTGTAATTGTTACAAGATTTATTTTGCTTGTTTGAATGTAAATTTTGCTGGAAAATTTGCCATCTCAAATGTTGTAGATGTAGTTCATATGAGCATGAATTTTGGAACTAAAATTTGTGCCATGAATTTGGAAATTTTGGCCAAATCCAAAGGTTGGGATTTTTGGGTTTGTTTGACTTGTTAAAATGGTTTTAATGTGACAATTGGAACCCCTAAGGCCCTATTATGGTAATATGTTATTTCCCCTTAAGTTTGACTTAATTTGGAGGTGTTTGGATGAAAAATGTTCATGGAATTCTTATGGTGTTCATGGATGTTCTTCATTGTTCTTGTTGTGTTCTTTTTAGCAAGAACAAAAAGGTTTGGTGTTTGATTCAAAATGTTTGTTGTTTTTCAAAAAGTTTTGGTTTGTTTTGATTGTTGTTGGTTGATTTTATTATGTGATTGAAAAAGAATTTTCAACCCATACCAATCAATTTACAAGCCATGCCAATCAAACCTTCAAACCATTCCTTTTACTATTCACACCATACCTTGTCTTCCACTAACATTTTCCCTCTTTTTCCCTTCCAAAACCGGCTACTCCTAAGTGGGAGTAAGCTAGGCTTTTATGCAATTACATAAAAGTTTGATACTTTTGTGTATTTGCACTTTGACCAAAGTTTACGTTTACGCATAGGCCCAAAATCACTAAAGGGCAAATTGTTTTGTTCCTTTAATGAAGTTTCTTAGAATGTTGAAATTTTTGGGTTCTAGTTGTAATAACATGAAGTATTGACTTTTATGTTTTTGCCAAAGTGACCCCAAAAGTTTATGGTTTTGCAATATGGCCCAATAGTTGAGGTTATCAGATTTTGGCCCAAATTGGTTGAGAACAAAATTGTTTTGTCTTCTTTAAAATGAGAATTGATTTTCATTTCATTTAGCTCCATATAAAATCAATTCTATGGATACAAACCAAATGAAAATGTTGCATTCTTGTTTAATTAGTTAAAGTGTTAATTAATTAAAGGGTGATTATGAACTCCAAGCCTACTATAATTGAGCTATGTGAAAGGCCGCTTTCAAAATTGTTTGAACCATGAATGTGTAGATTAGATTTTTGGTCGTAATTTGATTTGATCAAATGTTGTAAAAGAGCATAAGCTCTTTTCTTTAATTTAATTGTACTCCTTTCTTGTTTTATTTGATATGCATGAAATTGGAGTAGTTGGGGTCCAACGCCCAATAAGACAACACACGTTAATGAGATTAAACGTATAACTAAAATCAATCACTGTCCCTAGTCCGTGATCCAACACTAGGCTCGTGTTGGATCAAATCAAAGGTTCATAGTCATCCTAAGGCCCTAAGGCAACTATATAGTCCTTAAACGAATGCAAACCTTATGTTAGTAGTACCATATACTCTTGCTTTAAAAACCGTTTTACAAGCTTAGTGGGAGTATCATATACTACTAAATCAATCAATGGACCAATAGTTGCAATAGGACCAAATTGTTTTAATTTGATTAAAATGATAATTATATGTGATGAGACCTAAAAACCCTCAACTAAAATATTAAGTTGATAAGCGTGGGAGTGCTTTGAACACTCTTTCGTAGGCCTTCCACCATGGTGGACTCCGAGCGTTTGTAACTCATACACGGCTTCACCCTATCATGGGGGAGTTCTAAGTATGTGCTTGCCTAAAGGAGGAGTCCATTCAAACATACATGATGTTGTAAGGTAGGGCAACTCGCACATGGCCAATATCATATCATTGTGAGGCTATTCTTGAAACCCTACACGAACTAGCATGGCGGGAATGACTTAACTAAGTGCAATGATGCCAATATCATATCATTGTGAGGCAATCATTCTCTAGAGGCCAAATAAGATGGGTACTTACATTGGATGTAAATGAGTAAGTGTACTCTCTCATTATTATTTTTGCTAGCCAAGATCATATCATTGTGCGGTGGGCTTGGTAATAGTGAGCCTTCCCATACCCTACTAAGAGTTTCCTCCAAAACTCTCGAATTCCGATGAGGGATATGGAATTTGCTAAAATAGTGGGTGATGCTATTTGATTCAAAGACCCGGATCAAATGGCTTAAAATCAATCAATTTATATTCGTTATGTATTTATTTACCGATATATTTGCAAACGCTATCCAATACTTGACAAACAAAAGCCGAAGGTCTTAGTTTCCGGACTTGGTACCACAATCCCATAGATTGTCTTGAATGGATTGTATATGTACCTAAGTAGTCTCATTCTCACAATCTTCCTTTTGATAATGTATCATTGGAAGAACTTGTTAGATAGTTGGAAATTATGTTTGGAACATAATGGTTGTTTGACAAAAATAGTCCATAAAGATGGACTTATGATGATTTTGAATCATTAAATGTTAAAGTGTTAAACCGCTTAAGGAGACGGAAACAAGGCAAGGACTTCACCTTTGAGTCCCTATCCAAATGGTTCATTAAGTTTATTGTAAACTATATAGTGATCAATAACCGCACTCTCTCCAAAATCGTTTGATGTGTATAACACAATTGAAATAAGTTTCAAGAGAGATAGTGGGAGTTTAGGGACCATGACTATTGTAGTCAATGGAGAAGTCAAATGAAGAAGGCAAATTAACTCCAAGGGAACAAACTTTCTTTATGAAAGGATGGACATTGGGAGGGGTATTTGCAAGTAATGACTTGCAAGTGTCAAGAACACATCTTTCGAAGGTGTTGTAAATGCTCTTGAATAATTCAAGACAGTTGATTCTTCTACTTGAATGCATGATTCTGTATTTGTGACTATGTTTTACAATCGTTGTAAAAGTGTGGCAAATAAGAAGTAGAAGATTAATGAGAGAAGAGAAAGTACTTCACATTCGGAACGTGAATCAAATGTAGATCTCTGCGAAAGCAGATAGTACTTACTTCCTCATATGAACTACCAAATTAAAGTAAAGATTGTCTTTACCTATTAATAATGAGATGAATGAATGTTTTGTTTGACAAAACATTGTTCTTTATTAATGAATGATTGGATTAATGTAATCTAATAGATTGTCTCTATAGTAGAGATGATTTGGTGGTGTTAACTGTCTAGAATGGAACGATGCTTAAAACCCAAAAGGTTACAAGTTAGTGACTAATCCCAACTTAATTGTGACACCTCTAAAAGCATAAATTACTAGTTGGTCATAGATGGATGCTTTGGATCGTTAGATCCGGATCCAATACCTTCTTGTTAAAACTGTATAGAGGCGAAATGTTCGAATCTTTATTCTTTTGGAAAGAATAAAGAATCACAAAGTTGTTGAGGTTAATTCACTTAGATGTTAGTGGTTTGACCACAACATAATACTACTCATGTCACATGACATTCACCGAAGATCGCTCTCGGTTGGACTATCGTGTATTTTGAATAAACACAAGTCCGAATACTTTGTAAAAGGTTTCAAAGAATTCAAGAATGTAAGTTGATGAGTAAGATGTCTAAAGTATTTACCTCCTTAAATTTGATCTAAGGAAATATAACACTTTAGAAGAGTTTCCTTGAAAGATATCAAGAAAAAAATTAGGCATCATAAGATAATAATTTTCTCCATTAGGAGAAGAACGAACTCGAATAAGATTTGGTTCGTTGGATATTATCAAAATACCCATATATATAAGATATATATATACTTCTAAGACAATACGATTGTCAATTAGAATATCTTCCAAAGTTTTCATGACTTCATAGGATGTAGTTGGAAAGAAAGACAAGTCTTAAGCATGTTAAGATTTGGGGTTGTGTGCTAACAAGCAATATTGTTTGAGAATAATCTTGTGGCCACCATGGTAGGCTCCAATCGTTTGTGACTTGTACACCGACTTCACCCTATCATGGGGGAGTACAAAGTACATGCTTACACTCAGGAGGAGTTCTATAAGCATACTTGATGTTGTGAAGGTAGGTAACGAGAATGATCAACATCATATCATTGTGAGGTTGTTCTTGAACCCCTACCCAAACTTGCATGGTGGATATCCTTAAATTAACCTTTGGATATCACTTCTATTAACCAACTAACAAATGTTGTTTGTTGGGTAGTTCATTGAAATCCTACACTAGGATTTGCCTAAGATAGAGCAAGTGAACGAGAAATAGAATTCAAAGAATAGGTTCTTTGAGAGACAAGATGATAATCAACAAATATAACAACCGAGTTCCATACCAATAGCTCATGAAATAA
Source organism: Gillenia trifoliata (assembly GCA_018257905.1). NCBI lineage: Eukaryota > Viridiplantae > Streptophyta > Magnoliopsida > Rosales > Rosaceae > Gillenia > Gillenia trifoliata. The sequence goes on from JAEHOF010000022.1 coordinate 166,240, forward strand.
TGAAACCTACATAGCTAATTGATAGCTTATGGTGACTACAATCAAAAGGAATGGTTGACTTGGAAGAAACCATCTTTGATGTAGTCTTGGTTTCTATTAATTCAAAGATTGTTAGCTACAACTTAAACGATGATTTAATGTTTGGACATAATATGGGTTTCCGAAACCATTATCAAGATTGTCTTGATAATATATGTCTAAAACTAGAAATCACTATACATGTAAGTTGTAGAGATTCATCCATCATGAATCTTAGCAAGCTAATGGGAGCTATAAGCATTTTTATGAGAGAAAGATCAAATCGTTTGATTTCTCATAAGGATGTAAATGAATCTTTTGTCTACAAGGTTTACAAAAGATTAGTGGGAGTTAATCATATTTCTAAATTTGAACATATATATGATATATGTTAAATTTTGGAAATGAAAGAAATTCTTCTTCGTTAAAGTTATGACTTTAAACAAAATTATATGGGAGACATAGTCTATAAACATGGGATGGAAATCTATAATGATAGATTTCAGGATATAATTGGATTATATCAATCCCTAATGATAGACGAAAGATTGCTCTTCTCAAAGGGAATGTACCCTTTGACTCCCAAAGAGATAATGCGTAAATAGAAACCTTTATGCATACGCAAAAGGTGATTTATGTATTTCATATTGTATGAAAAACGTTGATATGAGTTGTACCTAGAACGGTACAAGACGATATCAATGCAAGCCCAGGATCAGAACCATGGCAACTGTCAAGTGAATCCTTAAGTATTTAAGAAACACTAAAGGATGGATTCCTCAAGAATGAGGAAGAATTAGAGTAACGCAATGGAAGCGTATATGTATTAGATTATGAATCTAATCCATCATTGAATATCTCTTTATTATGACTAAAGAGATACTTAGGTGAAAAACATTAAAAGTAATGACTTTAGTGTGTTTCATCGCACATGCAAAATATATAGCCATATTGAAGCTTACAACGTTGTTGTTTGGATGGGAAAGTTATGAACTTTCTATTCGGTTCCAACCAGAAAGTGTCTTTAGTGTGCCGACACTTTGACACTAATGGGGCGATAGCTCAAGCCAAGGGAATCAAGGTCTCATCAAGATCCGAACTCAAATGAGAGACTTAACCACATGATTAAGAATCATGTATAATGGTGAAGTCGTTAATCTCAAGTTTGCTTCAGTGGATAACACATATAGATATCCACTGCCTAGGCCTACTACTCAGCCATTTATGAAATGAATTCAGAAGAGGCATCATCACTGATGACCAAGCTGATTGGCTCTAGTGCAAGTGGGAGATTGTTGGAAATGTGCCCTAAATCCAATCATATGATGATACTTTACGGACATTTCAAATGTTAAACTAATTTAGTTTGATATAAAGGGCAATGATTATTGTTTAAAGTAGTCTCATATAAATGTTATATGCTTAAACAATAAGTCCAAGGAATATGTGCTTATGAGAATGTAATCTAAACAAGTTAGGTTCATGAGACCATTCTCATTCATTGACATATCCTAAACGTTCCTGATCATAGGATTGTCAATTGGGCATTGACAGTCCGTTAAGATCAGTACATGTTATATCTTCTCTCAGGGAGAGTGGCTAGTCTCGAGTCATTGGTGTAAGTGACATCAAGATAGGCATGTAGGTGCTCAATAGGAATGAGTTCACTGAACGCGATCAACGATGAGTTTTCATGATCATGTCACATGAGAACTCATAGTTGGGATAATGCAAATTAGTCCTTTGACCTGAGGCATCACAGTTGTCTTGTGGTGAGGTCCTTAATCTTTGATTATGTCAAAGGCACCCCATCCGAGGGTGTCCACGGCATAGTTGGGGTTAAGCTACTTAGCCATGGAGGCAAGTGAATGCGCAATAAGGGATCTCTAACCTTCAAACCGTTTGAGGGAGAATATTCTAAGATATGATTAAGAATCTCTGGCCAGAGTATGAATAAGGTTTTGGAAGTCGTTCCAAATCATATTCAATGTAATCATATAAGTAATGGAATCACATTGGATAGTAGACATGAATAAACTATCAAACCAAACAATGTGGTCGAGAGTATTGTATTAGAGAAGGACCGTATTGCATTGCAATCCTAACTGAATAGGTTCTCCACCTCTTCTGATTAGCTAGCTTGGGTAAGCCATGACATACTGCTAGTGTCACTCCATGGTTTGTGGATGCCCTATAGGTGTATAATCATTTAAGGGAGAATTGAAAGGGTTTCAATTCGGAATAGATTTGAAAGAGTTCTTAATCCTCCACTGCCTCGCTAAAAGGAACCTAATGGATCGTACACCGTGTAAGGTAGAGTTTGATGAAACAATGGAGATGAGTAAGAATAATTAAAATGGTTTTAATTATTTTGGCAAGGATTAATTAATATGTTAATTAATCAAACGAATAAGTCTGCTTATAGACCTCGGGTTAGTTTTGCTTAAGGCTCAATGGGCTTCGGAACGTCAAGCTTCCATTGACTTCTGGGTTGGTAAGGACAACTTAATGGCTAATCAGATTAGGCCCAATATCCCAAAGAACCCAATATGGCTGGCCATTTGCGGAAAGTGTGTGTTGCAAACTTGCTATAATTGCAAGTTTGAGCTAATTACATTGTGAAACAGGTTATAAAGGGAACTTTTGTAACATTTCATAACTTAGGAGGTTTTCTTTTTGGAGAATGGTTGAGCATGAAAATGCTCTCTCTCTCAAAGAGGTCGGCTCCCTAGAGGAAAATAGCTAGCAATCTCTCTCTCCTCTAGGGCACTCATCTTCTCATCAAGACTCTCCTTGGTGTGAGGACTTAGAGGTTCCTACTTGGGAACTTGAGAATCCGATTCATCCATAATCATCCAAGCAAGGAATGAAGGCCCTCTCCATGGGTGATTAGCCTTTTGCTTAGGCAAAAGAGGAATCTACAAAGGTATTTATTTTCGCAACTCAAAATTTGTTTTGATTTGAGTCTTGGTTCACCATATCTACTAGGCTTTGAATTCTCTTGGGTTAAGTTTCCTGTTTTAAGTGCATAGAAGCATGTTTCCGCCTTTAATTGTTAAATGCATGCTTAATGATGTTGCTTAATGAACTCGGTTAATCCGCAAATTTCCTCTTCAAGTGGTATCAGAGCTCTAGGTCTAGTAGATTGGTAAATCTTTTGTGTTTTGTGTTTACATAGTTTGTGATTTAAATTTTGTAATTGTTACAAGATTTATTGTTGCTTGTTTGAATGTAAATTTTGTTGGAAAATTTGCCATCTCAAAATGTTGTAGATGTAGTTCATATGAGCATGAATTTTGGAACTAAAATTTGGTGCCATAATTTTTGGGAAATTGGCCAAATCCAAAGGTTGATTTTGGGTTCTTGTTTGACTTGTTAAAATGGTTTTAATGTGACAATAGGGAACTCTAAGTGCCCTGGTATTATAGTAATATGTTATTTCCCTAAAGTTTGACTTATTTTGGAGGTGTTTTTGGATGAAAAATGTTCATGGAGTTCTTATGGATTTTCATGAATGTTCTTCTATTGTAAATTTTGTTGTGTTCTTTTAGCAAGAACAAAAAAGGTTTGGTGTTTGATTCAAATTGTTTGTTGTTTTTCAAAGTTTTGGTTTGTGTTTTGATTGTTAAGTTGGCTGATTTTCTCTTGTGTGATTGAAAAAAGAATTCTTCAACCCATACCAATCACCCAAATCCCATACCAATCAAACTTACAAACCTTACTCCCCTCACACTATTCACCATACCTTGTCTTCCACTTCAACAATCCCACTTCTTGTTTCATTCCAAAACTGCCACTCCCATAATGGGAGTACTTTTGGGGCTTTATGCAATTACATAAAGTTTTGATACTTTTGTGTATTTGCACTTGGACCCAAAGTTTACGTTTTTACGTATAGCTCAAAATCACTAAAGGGCAATTGTTTTGTTCCTTTAATGAAGTTTTTGTAAAAGTTGAAATTTTTGTTCTAGTTGTAATAACATAAAGTATTGGACTTATGTGTTATTACAAAGTGACCCCAAAAGTTTATGTTTTTGCAATATGGCCCAATAGTTGAGGTTATTGCATTTTGGCCCAAATTGGAAGAGAACAAAATTGTTTGTCTCTTTAAATGAGAATTGATTTCTATTTCATTTAGCTCCATTTAAATCAATTCTATGGATACAAAACCAAATGAAAATGTTGCATTCTTGTTTAATTATTAAAGTGTTAATTAATTAAAGGGTGATTATGGACCTAAGCTCACGATAATTGAGCTATGTGAAAGGCCGTTTCAAAATTGTTTCGAACCATGGGAATGTAGATTAGATTTTGCTGTACTTGATTTGATCAAATGTTGTAAAAAAGTTATAAGCTCTTCTTTAATTTAATTGTACCTTTTCTTGCTTTATTTGATACGCATGAAATTGGAGAAGTTGGGGTCCAACGCCCACCAATAAGACAACACACGTTAATGAGATTAAACGTATAACTAAAATCAATCACCGTCCCTAGTCCGTGATCCAACACTAGGCTCGTGTTGGATCAAATCAAAGGTTCATAGTCATCCTAAGGCCCTAAGGCAACTATATAGTCCTTAAACGAATGCAAACCTTATGTTAGTAGTACCATATACTCTTGCTTTAAAAACCGTTTTACAAGCTTAGTGGGAGTATTATATACTACTAAATCAATCAAATGGACCAATAGTTGCAATAGGACCAAATTGTTTTAATTTGATTAAAATGATTATTTATATGTGATGAGACCTAAAAACCCTCAACTAAAATATTAAGTTGATAAAGCGTGGGAGTGCTTTGAACACTCTTTCGTAGGCCTTCCACCATGGTGGACTCCGAGCGTTTGTGACTCATACACCGGCTTCACCCTATCATGGGGGAGTTCTATGTATGTGCTTGCCTAAAGGAGGAGTCCATTTAAACATACATGATGTTGTAAGGTAGGGCAACTCGCACATGGCCAAAGATCATATCATTGTGAGGCTATTCTTGAAACCCTACACGAACTAGCATGGTGGGAATGACTTAACTAAGTGCAATGATGCCAATATCATATCATTGTGAGGCAATCATTCTCTAGAGGCCAAATAAGATGGGTACTTACATTGGATGTAAATGAGTAAGTGTACTCTCTCATTATTATTGTTGCTAGCCAAGATCATATCATTGTGCGGTGGGCTTGGTAATAGTGAGCCTTCCCATACCCTACTAAGAGTTTCCTCCAAAACTCTCGAATTCCGATGAGGGATATGGAATTTGCGAAAATAGTGGGTGATGTTATTTGATTTAAAGACCCGGATCAAATGGCTTAAAATCAATCAATTTATATTCGTTATGTATTATTTACCGATATATTTGCAAACGTTATCCTAAACTTGACAAAGAAAAAAGCCGAAGGCCTAAGTTTCCGGACTTGGTACCACAATCCCATAGATTGTCTTGAATGGATTGTATATGTACCTAAGTAGTCTCATTCTCACTATCCTCCTATTGATAACGTATCATTGGAAGAATATGTTAGATAAGTCTATCATAATGAGAACAACTTTTGATAGTTGGAAATTGTGTTTGGAACATAATGGTTGTTTGACAAAAATAGTCCATAAAGATGGACTTATGATGATTTTGAATCACTAAATGTTGAAGTGTTAAACCAATTAAGGAGACGGAAACAAGGCAAGGACTTCACCATGAGTCCCTATCCAAATGGTTCATTAAGTTTATTGTAAACTATATAATGAACAATGACCGCACTCTCTCCAAAATCGTTTGATGTGTAAAACACAATTGAAATAAGTTTCAAGAGAGATAGTGGGAGTTTAGGGACCATGACTATTGTAGTCAATGGAGAAGTCAAATGAAGAAGGCAAATTAACTCCAAGGGAACAAACTTTCTTTATGAAAGGATGGACATTGGAAGGGGTATTTGCAAGTAATGACTTGCAAGTGTCAAGAACACATCTTTCGAAGGTGTTGTAAATGTTCTTGAATAATTCAAGACAGTTGGTTCTTCTACTTGAATGCATGATTCTGTATTTGTGACTATGTTTTACAATCGTTGTAAAAGTGTGGGAAATAAGAAGTAGAAGATTAATGAGAGAAGAGAAAGTACTTCACATTCGGAACGTGAATCAAATATAGATCTCTGCGAAAGCAGATAGTACTTACTTCCTCATATGAACTACCAAAGTAATTGGATTATTGTAATCTAATAGATTGTCTCTATAGTAGAGATGATGTGGTAGTGTTAACTGTTTAGAATGGAACGATGCTTAAAACCCAAAAGGTTACAAAGTAGTGACTAATCCCAACTGAATTGTGACACCTCTAAATTACGAGTTGGTCATAGATGGATGCTTTGGATCGATAGATCCGGATCCAATGCCTTCTTGTTAAAATTGTATAGAGGCGAAATGTTTGAATCTTTATTCTTTTGGAAAGAATAAAGAATCACAAAGTTGTTGAGGTTAATTCACTTAGATGTTAGTGGTTTGACCACAACATAATACTACTCATGTCACATGACATTCACCGAAGATCGCTCTCGGTTGGACTATCGTGTATTTTGAATAAACACAAGTCCGAATACTTTGTAAAAGGTTTCAAAGAATTCAAGAAAGTAAGTTGATGAGTATGATATCTAAAGTATATACTTCCTTAGATTTGATCCAAGGAAATGTATCACTTTAGAAGAGTTTTCTTGAAAGATATCAAGGAAAATAAGCATCATAAGATAATAATTTTCTCCATTAGGATAAGAACGAACTCGAATAAGATTTGGTTCGTTGGATATTATCAAAATACCCATATATATAAGATATATATATACTTCTAAGACAATACGATTGTCAATTAGAATATCTTCCAAAGTTTTCATGACTTCATAGGATGTAGTTGGAAAGAAAGACAAGTCTTAAGCATGTTAAGATTTGGGGTTGTGTGCTAACAAGCAATATTGTTTGAGAATAATCTTGTGGCCACCATGGTAGGCTCCAATCGTTTGTGACTTGTACACCGACTTCACCCTATCATGGGGGGAGTACAAAGTACATGCTTACACTCAGGAGGAGTTCTATAAGCATACTTGATGTTGTGAAGGTAGGTAACGAGAATGATCAACATCATATCATTGTGAGGTTGTTCTTGAACCCCTACCCGAACTTGCATGGTGGATATCCTTAAATTAACCTTTGGATATCACTTCTATTAACCAACTAACAAATGTTGTTTGTTGGGTAGTTCATTGAAATCCTACACTAGGATTTGCTTAAGATAGAGCAAGTGAACGAGAAATAGAATTCAAAGAATAGGTTCTTTGAGTGACAAGATGATAATCAACAAATATAACAACCTAGTTCCAACACCAATAGCTCGTGAAATAATGAAACCTACATAGCTAATTGATAGCTTAAGGTGACTACAATCAAAAGGAATGGTTGACTTGGAAGAAACCATCTTTGATATAGTCATGGTTTCTATTAATTCAAAGATTGTTAGCTACAACTTAACGATGATTTAATGTTTGGACATAATATGGGTTTCCGAAACCATTATCAAGATGGACTTGATAATATATGTCTAAAACTAGAAATCATTATACATGTAAGTTGTAGAGATTCATCCATCATGAATCTTAGCAAGCTAATGGGAGCTATAAGCATTTTATGAGAGAATGATCAAATAGTTTGATTTCTCATAAGGATGTAAATGAATCTTTTGTCTACAAGGTTTACAAAAGATTAGTGGGAGTTAATCATATTTCTAAATTTGAACATATATATGATATATATTAATTTTGGAAATAAAAGAAATTCTTCTTCATTAAAGTTATGACTTTAAACAAAAGTATATGGGAGACATAGTCTATAAACATGGAATGGAAATCTATAATGATAGATTTCAAAATATAATTGGATTATATCAATCCCTAATGATAGACGAAGGATGCTAGGAAGTTTCTCATATGATGATAATCTTCAAAAGGAAGGACAACTCTAGTGAGACTAAGAGATTGCTCTTCTCAAAGGGAATGTACCCTTTGACTCCCAAATAAATAATGTGTAAATTGGATCCTTTATGCATACGCCTAAAGGTGATTTATGTATTTCATATTGTATGAAAAACGTTGATATGAGTTGTACCTAGAATGGTACAAGACGATATCAATGCAAGCCCAGGATCAGAACCATGGCAACTGTCAAGTGAATCCTTAAGTATTTAAGAAACACTAAAGGATGGATTCCTCAAGAATGAGGAAGAATTAGAGTAACGCAATGGAAGCGTATATGTATTAGATTATGAATCTAATCCATCATTGAATATCTCTTTATTATGACCAAAGAGATATTTAGATGAAAACATTAAAAGTAATGACTTTAGTGTGTTTCATCGGACATGCAAAATATATATAGCCATATAGAAGCTTACAACGTTGTTGTTTGGATGGGAAGGTTATGAACTTTCTATTCGGTTCCAACCAGAAAGTGTCTTTAGTGTGCCGACACTTTGACACTAATGGGGCGATAGCTCAAGCCAAGGGAATCAAGGTCTCATCAAGATCCGAACTCAAATGAGAGACTTAACCACATGATTGAGAATCATGTATAATGGTGAAGTCGTTAATCTCAAGTTTGCTTCTGTGGATAACACATATAGATATCCACTGCCTAGGCCTACTACTCAGCCATTTATGAAATGAATTCAGAAGAGGCATCATCACTGATGACCAAGCTGATTGGCTCTAGTGCAAGTGGGAGATTGTTGGAAATGTGCCCTAAAACCAATCATATGATGATACTTTACGGACATTTCAAATGTTAAACTAATTTAGTTTAATATAAAGGGCATATATTATTGTTTATAGTAGTCTCATATAAATGTTATATGCTTAAACAATAAGTCCAAGGAATATGTGCTTAGTAGAATGTAATCTAAACAAGTTAGGTTCATGAGACCATTCTCGATCATAGACATATCCTAAACGTTCCTGATCATAGGATTGCCAATTGGGCATTGACAGTCCGTTAAGATCGGTACATGTTATGTCTTCTCTCAGGGAGAGTGACTAGTCTCGAGTCATTGATGTAATTGACACCAAGACAAGCATGTAGGTGCTCAATATGGAATGAGTCCACTGAACACGATCAACGATGAGTTTTTCATGATCATGTCACATGAGAACTCATAGTTGGGATAATGCAAATTAGTCCTTTGACCTGAGGCATCACAGTTGTCTTGTGGTGAGGTCCTTAATCTTTGATTATGTCAAAGGCACCCCATCCGAGGGTGTCCACGGCATAGTTGGGGTTAAGCTACTTAGCCATGGAGGCAAGTGAATGCGCAACAAGGGATCTCTAACCTTCAAACCGTTTGAGGGAGAATACTCTAAGATATGATTAAGAATCTCTGGCCAGAGTATGAATAAGATTTAGGAAGTCGTTCCAAATCATATTCAATGTAATCATATAAGTATTGGAATCACATTGGATAGTAGACATGAATAAACTATCAAACCAAACAATGTGGTCGAGAGTATTGTATTAGAGAATGACCGTATTGCATTGCAATCCTAACTGAATAGGTTCTCCACCTCTTCTGATTAGCTTGGGTAGCCATGACATACTGCTAGGTGTCACTCATGGTTTGTGGATGCCCTATAGGTGTATAATCACTTAAGGGAGAATTGAAAGTATGTTTCAATTCGGAATAGATTTGAAAGAGTTCTAATCCTCCACTGCCTCGCTAAAAGGAACCTAATGGATCGTACACCGTGTAAGGTAGAGTTTGATGAAACAATGGAGATGAGTAAGAATAATTAAATGGTTTAATTATTTATGGCAAGGATTAATTAATATGTTAATTAATCAAACGAATAAGTTCGTTATAGACCTCGGGTTAGTTTTGGGCCTCAAGGCCCAATGGGCTTCGAACGTCAAGCCCATTGACTTAAGTTGTATGACAACTTAATGACTAATAATAGATTAGGCCCAAAGGGCCCAAAGAACCCATCATGGCCGGCCATTGATAGCAATGTAGTGGACTTGTTTTAATTACAAGTTTGCCACTACATTGTGAGATGTTATAATGCCAATTTGATAACATTTCAATTTAGTGGTTTTCTTTTGGGAGAATGGTTGAGCATGAAAATGCTCTCTTCTCTCAAAGAGGCCGGCATAAACTTCTAGGCAATCTCTCTTCCTCTAGGGCACTCATCTTCATCAAGGCTCTCCTTGGTGTGGAGACTTAGAGGTTCCCTTATCACTTTGGAACTTCTGAGAATCCGATTCATCCATAATCATCCAAGCAAGGAATGAAGGCTCCTCCATGGTGATTAGCCTTGCTTAGTGAGGAATTCCACAAAGGTATATGATTTCTCAACTCAAAATTTGTTTTGTTTTGAGCTTCATGGTTCACCATATCTACTAGGTTTTGAATTTCTTGGGTTAAGTTTCGCTTAAGTGCATAGAAGCATGTTTCCACTTTTAACGTCAAATGCACTTTTAATGATGCTGTTTAATGAACTCCTTGTTAATCCACAAATTTCCCTTCAAGTGGTATCGTGAGCCTAGGTCTAGTAGATTGCGAATCCTTTGGGTTGTGTGATTGCATAGTTTGTGATTTAAATTTTTGTAATTGTTACAAGATTTATTTTGCTTGTTTGAATGTAAATTTTGCTGGAAAATTTGCCATCTCAAATGTTGTAGATGTAGTTCATATGAGCATGAATTTTGGAACTAAAATTTGTGCCATGAATTTGGAAATTTTGGCCAAATCCAAAGGTTGGGATTTTTGGGTTTGTTTGACTTGTTAAAATGGTTTTAATGTGACAATTGGAACCCCTAAGGCCCTATTATGGTAATATGTTATTTCCCCTTAAGTTTGACTTAATTTGGAGGTGTTTGGATGAAAAATGTTCATGGAATTCTTATGGTGTTCATGGATGTTCTTCATTGTTCTTGTTGTGTTCTTTTTAGCAAGAACAAAAAGGTTTGGTGTTTGATTCAAAATGTTTGTTGTTTTTCAAAAAGTTTTGGTTTGTTTTGATTGTTGTTGGTTGATTTTATTATGTGATTGAAAAAGAATTTTCAACCCATACCAATCAATTTACAAGCCATGCCAATCAAACCTTCAAACCATTCCTTTTACTATTCACACCATACCTTGTCTTCCACTAACATTTTCCCTCTTTTTCCCTTCCAAAACCGGCTACTCCTAAGTGGGAGTAAGCTAGGCTTTTATGCAATTACATAAAAGTTTGATACTTTTGTGTATTTGCACTTTGACCAAAGTTTACGTTTACGCATAGGCCCAAAATCACTAAAGGGCAAATTGTTTTGTTCCTTTAATGAAGTTTCTTAGAATGTTGAAATTTTTGGGTTCTAGTTGTAATAACATGAAGTATTGACTTTTATGTTTTTGCCAAAGTGACCCCAAAAGTTTATGGTTTTGCAATATGGCCCAATAGTTGAGGTTATCAGATTTTGGCCCAAATTGGTTGAGAACAAAATTGTTTTGTCTTCTTTAAAATGAGAATTGATTTTCATTTCATTTAGCTCCATATAAAATCAATTCTATGGATACAAACCAAATGAAAATGTTGCATTCTTGTTTAATTAGTTAAAGTGTTAATTAATTAAAGGGTGATTATGAACTCCAAGCCTACTATAATTGAGCTATGTGAAAGGCCGCTTTCAAAATTGTTTGAACCATGAATGTGTAGATTAGATTTTTGGTCGTAATTTGATTTGATCAAATGTTGTAAAAGAGCATAAGCTCTTTTCTTTAATTTAATTGTACTCCTTTCTTGTTTTATTTGATTTGCATGAAATTGGAGTAGTTGGGGTCCAACGCCTAATAAGACAACACACGCACGAGATTAAACGTGAGTAACTAAAATCAATCACCGTTCTTGTCCGTGATCCAACACCAGGCTCGTGTTGGATCAAATCAAAGGTTCATAGTCATCCTAAGGCCCTAAGGCAACTATATATAGTCCTTAAACGAATGCAACCTTGCGTTATAGTACCACATACTTGCTTAAAACCGTTTTTACAAGCTTAGTGGGAGTATCATATACTACTAAATCAATCAAATGGACCGATAGTTGCAATAGGACCAAATTGTTTTAATTTGATTAAAATGATTATATGTTTGTGATGAGACCTAAAACCCTCAACTAAATTATTAAGTTGACAAGCGTGAGTGCTGAACACTCTTCGTGGCCTTCCCACCATGGTGGACTAGCGTTTGACTCATACACGCTTCACCCTATCATGGGGGAGTTCAAAGTATGCTTGCCTAAAGGAGGAGTCCATTTAAACATACATGATGTTGTAAGGTAGGCACTCGCACATGGCCAAAGATCATATCATTGTGAGGCTATTCTTGAAAACCCTACACGAACTAGCATGGTGGGAATGACTTAACTAAGTGCAATGATGCCAATATCATATCATTGTGAGGCAATCATTCTCTAGAGGCCAAATAAGATGGGTACTTACATTGGATGTAAATGAGTAAAGTGTACTCTCTCATTATTATTGTTAGCCAAGATCATATCATTGTGCGGTGGGTTTGGTAATAGTGAGCCTTCCCATACCTCTACTAAGAGTTTCCTCTCCAAAACTCTCGACCCGATGAGGGATATGGAATTTGCTAAAATAGTGTGGGTGATGCTATTTGATTCAAGATCTGGATCAAATGGCTTAAAATCAATCAATTTATATTCGTTATGTATTTATTTAATGATATATTTGCAAACGCTATCCTAAACTCTGACAAAGAAAAAAAAAGTCAAGGCCTAAGTTTCCTGGGACTGGTACCACAATCCCATAGATTGTCTTGAATGGATTGTATATGTACTAAGTAGTCTCACTCACAATCTTCCTTTTGATAATGTATCATTGAAGAACTTGTTAGATAGTTGGAAATTATGTTTGAACATAATGGTTGTTTGACAAAAAATAGTCCATAAAGATGGACTTATGATGATTTTGAATCATTAAATGTTAAAGTGTTAAACCAATTAAGGAGACGGAAATATAAGGCAAGGACTTCACCTTGAGTCCCTATCCAAAATGGTTCATTAAGTTTATTATAAACTATATAATGAACAATAACCGTGACTTTCTCCAAAATCGCTTGATGTGTATAATACAATTGAAATAAAAGTCAAGAGAGATAGTGAGTTTAGGGACCATGACTATTGTAGTCAATGGAGAAGTCAAATGAAGAAGGCTAAATTAACTCCAAGGGAACAAACTTTTTTTATGAAAGGATGGACATTGGAGGGGTATTGTGCAATGACTTGCAAGTGTCAAGAAATATTATCTTTCGAAGGTGTTGTAAATGCTCTTGAATAATTCAAGACAAGTTTGGTTCCTCTACTTGAATGCTTGATTCCGTATTTGTGACTATGTTTACAATCGTGTAAAAAGTGTAGCAAATAAGAAGTAGAAGATTAATGAGAGAAGAGAAAGTACTTCTCATTCGTAACGGAATCAAATATAGATCTTCACAAAGCAGCATAGTACTTACTTCTCATATGAACTACCAAAGTTATTGGATTAATGCACTCCAATAGATTGTCTCATAGTAGAGATGATGTGGGTAGTGTTAATCGCTTAGAATATAACGATGCTTAAAACCCAAAAGGTTACAAGGTAGTGACTAATCCTGAATCAATTGTGACACCTCTAAAACATAAATTACGAGTTGTCATAGATGGATGTTTTGGATCGTTAGATCCGGATCCAATACCTTCTTGTTAAAAATTGTATAGAGTATGGGGTCAGTCAATCTTTATTCTTTTGGAAAGAATAAAGAATCACAAAGTTGTTGAGGTTAATTCACTTAGATGTTAGTGGTTTGACCATTAACATAATACTAATACTCATGTCACATGACATTCAATCAAGACGCTTCTGCTGACTATCGTATTTTGAATAAACACAAGTCCGAATACTTTGTAAAAGGTTTCAAAGAATTCAAGAATGTGTTGATGAGTAAGATGTCTAAAGTATTTACTCTCCTTGATCTAAGGAAATATAATACTTTTAGAAGAGTTTCCTTGAAAGATATCAAGGAAAATTAGGCATCATAAGATAATAATTTTCTCCATTAGGAGAAGAAATCCAACTCAATAAGATTTGGTTCGTTGGATATTATCAAAATACCCATATATAAGATATATATATATATACTTCTAAGACAATACGATTGTCAATTAGAATATCTTCCAAAGTTTTCATGACTTCATAGGATGTAGTTGGAAAGAAAGGCAAGTCTTACATGTTAAGATTTGGGGTTGTATGCTAACAAGCAATATTGTTTGAGAATAATCTTGTAACCACCATGGTAGCTCCAATCGTTTGTGACTTGTACACCGACTTCACCCTATCATGGGAGTACAAAGTACATGCTTACACTGTGGAGGAGTTCTATAAGCATACTTGATGTTGTGAAGGTAGGTAACGAGAATGATCAACATCATATCATTGTGAGGTTGTTCTTGAACCCCTACCCTAACTTCTTGCATGGTGATATCCTAATTAACCTTGGATATCACTTCTATTAACCAACTAACAAATGCTGTTTGTTGATAGTTCATTGAAATCCTACACTAGGATTTGCCCAAGATAGAGCAAAGAATTTAGAAATAGAATTCAAAGAATAGGTTCTTTGAGACAAGATGATAATCAACAAATAACAACCTAGTTCCATACCAATAGCTCATGAAATAATGAACCTACATACACTGATATACAGACTACAATCAAAAAGGAATGGTTGACTTGGAAGAAACCATCTTTGATGTAGTTCTGGTTTTTATTAATTAAAGATTGTTAGCTACTTAACGATGATTTAATGTTTGGACATAATATGGTTTTCCTAAACCATTATCAAGATTGTCTTGATAATATATGTCTAAAACTAGAAATCATTATACATGTAGTTGTAGAGATTCATCCATCATGAATCTTAGCAAGCTAATGGGAGCTATAAGCATTTTATGAGAGAATGATCAAATCGCTTGATTTCTCATAAGATGTAAATGAATCTTTTGTGTACTAGTTTTTATTGCTGTAAAAAAGATTAGTGGGGAGTTAATAATATTTCTAAATTTGAACATATATATGATATATATTAATTTTGGAAATGAAAGAAATTCTTTCTTCTCATTAAAGTTGGTGACTTTAAACAAATGTATATGGGAGCATTATAAATTATAACATGGAATGGAAACTATAATGATAGATTTCAGGATATAATTTGATTATATCAATCCCTAATGATAGACGAAAGATGCTAGGAAGTTTCTCATATGATGATAAGCTTCAAATGTAAGGACAACTCTAGTAAGACTAGGAGATTGCTCTTCTCAAAGGGAACATGCCCTTGACTCCCAAATAAATAATGCTGAAATAGAATCCTTTTATGCATACGCAAAAGGTGATTTATGTATTTATATTGTATGAAAAACGTTGATATAAGTTGTACCTATAATCTGCACAAGACGATATCAATGCAAGCCCAGGATCGTAAACCATGGCAATCGCTGGCGAATCCTTAAGTATTTAAGAAACACTAAAGGATGGATTCCTCAAGAATGAGGAAGAAGTTAGAGTAACGAAAGGAAGCGTAAATGTATTAGATTATGAATCTAACTAACATTGAATATCTCTTTATTATGACTAAAGAGATATTTAGTGAAAACATTAAAGTAATGACTTTAGTGTGTTTCATCGTACATGCAAAATATATATAGCCATAGAAGCTTACAACGTTGTTGTTTGGATGGGAAAAGTTATGAACTTTCTATCTTGCTCCAACCGCAAAGTGTCTTTAGTGTACGACACTTTGACACTAATGGGGCGATAGCCAAGCCAAGGGAATCAAGGTCTCATCAAGATCCGAACTCAAATGAGAGACTAAACCACATGATTGAGAATCATGGTTAACAGAAGTCGTTAATCTCAAGTTTGCTTCGTGGGATAACACATATAGATATCCATCGCTTCTAGGCCTACTAATACCCATTTATGAAATGAATTAACAGGCATCACTTACCGATGACTGCCGATTGGCTCTAGTGCAAGTGAGATTGCTGGAAATGTGCCCCAATCCAAATCATATATATGATGATACTTTACTTATTACTTCAAATGTTAAACTAATTTCTAGTTTGATATAAGGGCAATGATTATTGTTTAAAGTAGTTCATATAAATGTTATATGCTTAAACACAAGTCCAAGGAATATGTGCTTATGGAGAATGTAATCTAAACAAGTTAGGTTCATGAGACCATTCTCATTCATTGACATATTCAACGTTTCGACACAGGATTGTCAATTGGGCATCGACAATTGCTAAGATCGCATACGTTATATCTTCTGCGGGAGAGTGGTTAGTCTCGAGTCATTGGTAAGTGACATCAAGATAAGCATGTAGGTGCTCAATAGAATGAGTTCATCAACGCTTTATCAACGATGAGTTTTCGCGATCATGTCACATGAGAACTCATAGTTGGGATAATGCAAATTAGCGTCCTTTGACCCGAGGCATCACAAATTGTCTTGTGGTGTGTCCTTAATCTTTGATTATGTCAAAGGCACCCCATCCGAGGGTGTCCACGTGCATCGCTAGTTAAGCTACTTAGCCATGGAGGCAAGTGAATGCGCATCAGTGGATTCTAACCTTCAAACCGCTTCGAGGAGAATACTTAAGATATGATTAAGAATCTTCGCTTATATTGAATAAGATTTAGGAAGTCGCTCCAAATCATATTCAATGTAATCATATAAGTATTGGAATCACATTGGATAGTAGACATGAATAAACTATCAAACCAAACAATGTGGTCGAGTATTGTATTAGAGAAGGACCGTATTGCATTGCAATCCCAATCGAATAGGTTCTCCACCTCTTCCTCGATTAGCTTGGGTAGCCATGACATACTGCTAGGTAAAGTCACTCATGGTTTGTGGATGCCCTATAGGTGTATAATCACTTAAGGGAGAATTATGCTATGTTTCAATTCGAATAGATTTGAAAGAGTTCTAATCCTCCACCGTCTCGCTTAAAAGGAACCTAATGGATCGTACACCGTAAGGTAGAGTTTGATGAAAATAATGGAGATGAGTAAGAATAATTAAATGGTTTAATTATTTATGGCAAGGATTAATTAATATGTTAATTAATCAAACGAATAAGTTCGTTATAGACCTCGTTAGTTTTGGCTTAGTTATCTAATGGGCTTCAACGTCAAGCCCATTGACTTAAGTTGTATGACAACTTAATGACTAATAATAGATTAAGCCCCAAAGGGCCCAAAGAACCCAACATGGTCGGTTATTGATTGCAATGTAGTGGACTTGTTTTATTTACAAGTTTGCCACTACATTGTGAGATGTTATAATGCCAATTTGATAACATTTTCAACTAAGTGGTTTTCTTTGGAGAATTGAGAGTGAAGCTCTCTTCTCTCAAAGAGTCGGTTCCCTAGAGGAAAATAGCTAGCAATCTCTTCCTCTAGGCACTCATCTTCTCATCAAGGCTCTCTTTGGTGTGGAGACTTAGAGGTTCCCTACTTTGGGAACTTGGAGAATCCGATTCATCCATAATCATCCAAGCAAGAATGAAGGCCCCTCTCCATGGGTGATTAGCCTTTGCTTAGCAAAGAGGAATCTACAAGGTATATGATTTCTCAACTCAAAATTTGTTTTGTTTTGAGTCATGGTTCACCATATTCATTTTGGGTTTTGAATTCTTGGTTAAGTTTCGCTTTTAAGTGCATAGAAGTATGTTTCCGCTTTTAATTGTTGGGTAAATGCATGCTTAATGATGTTATTAATGAACTCTGCTAATCCACAAATTTCCTTCAAATGTAGACCATCCCGATGGAACTAAACCCATCCCGACAGTTATTACCTGTGCCTGATGAACTCGAATGTAATAAAATTGATCTTATCTTTATTTGATGTCTTTGATGTCGCTTCACTAACTCGCTTTTAATTAAAAGTCTGCTTACTTCTTAATAGTCTTTACATTCGCCTTTTACTTAACAAAGCCTTACTTTTATGTACGCTTGAGCGTGGGAGGTTCTCGCTATAACCAGCTATACCCCGAAATCCCATCTCAAACTATCTCTCGGTATAACATCAAGAGAATAAAACCTAATACAAGGCAGCAAACAACGAACCTAACAGTTCATATATATATATATATATATATATATATATATATCTATATATAAGACGCCAATCCGATGAACGGAAGTTATATTACTTGTGGCGCAAGTATCTAATAAACATTACATCTTTCTATTGGCAAAAGCCAATAGTGGCACGCCTGACAAACATTAAAAACAACACAAGGCCTCGTGAACATTCCTTTGAAGGAATGGGAGCTGAGCATGTTGAATCAGACGCCAAATAGAAAGGTTCGAGACCAGCGATCGGGCCGACTCGATATATTCCGAGCCTGCATCCTGCAAAAGGCTTCGCGAACACATTGTAGGCATCTTAAACTTTTAGCAAGGCGGCTACTTTCCTTCAGCACTTGCATCACTGCCCGGTTGCCTTGCGCCCCTCAGACAATCCTTTCAGAAAGGAATCATCAGGCCACTAGCTAAACTTTCTCAAAAGCACCAGCAACTTTGGGATGCTCAAGTATGGATCTCTATTATTTTCCTATGAAACTGTCTAATACGATTTCATGATATGGTCAATATGATTATAAACATAGTTTATCTGGTTTTGAGGTTGTTGTCTGCAGAAAAATCCAGCTATGGAATGCAGTTAATCACTTGCAGTCGGAAATAACTGATTACAAGAATTGCTGAGTGAGGCTCGAAGCAGAAGCGTCTTCTCTGAAACCAGTAGTGCAAGAGCATGGGCTTGTTTTAACATGCCTACGTATTTTATGTCATGCCAAGAACTGTGAGCTGTTGTAGAAAGAAATCGATATTTTAGCATTGCGATAAGGAAAAAAACTTGCCTCAGTTTGCAGTACATGACACATTCTTTAGAAATAGCCACAAAGTTCCATTCCACCTCGGAGCAAGTGTGGAGGGACTCATCAAGCAGCATTTTGGAGATGAAATGTTGGACGAGCTCTTCGACTTGTATCGTAAGAAATTTGAAGAGCAACACTCCTCTTTTGAACCATACAAGGGAATTATGTCCCTATTGTGCTTGGACGCAAGTCAAATTAATGTGAACAACACTCTGTTGTACTTGCTCAAATCTTAATTTCGCTTGCAAGGGTTTATGAACTTTGTCCATCGAATAAATCGAGGTTAAGTTGTTCATTCGGTTGTGTTCAAAACAGCTCCATGTTCAAATCAAGTGGCATTGCCTAAGAACAACAATAGCTCCATGTTTAATTGTTACCTTCCTAGCCATGTCCATGAGGCAAACATCTTAGAATTTGATAGTTTACATTTTGCATAGAATGAGAATGAAATGATAAGTATCATAAGTCTGGTTTGTAGCATTATGGTTTAATAATATTCATTTATACTTATAAGTGGGAGATCTTAGGTTCGACTTCCATAAATAGCGAGTTCAATATCAATTTATTACGGCTGACTCATTGTGTGACTTAACTCAATCTCTAACCTTCTTAATGTAAATATATAGTTGTATTAAAATAAAAATTTTAAAGACCAATATTGGGATTTCTCCTTTTTACTTTTACTTTACTTGAAATAACGATTTCTACTTTAAACTATCAGAAAAGAGATTTGAACTCGGTCCAATATTCTTCTTAATGTAGAATGAAACAAAAAAGAGAAATTCAAGTGGGTTGTATTTACTATTTAGATTGAAGGAAACAAAGAGTAAACTGAAGCCTGTCTTGGCCCAACTAGAATTTCAACAAAAAGGAAGATAGGAGACTTTGAAGAAGCCCACCCAATTTATTTAAAATGACGATAATGTCCCCGAACCATTTAGGTCGAGAGACCAGTCCGAGTGTTGGATCTAGTAATTCTGAAAGTCCGAAAGCAGGAGAGAGAGAGAGAGAGAGAGAGAGAGAGAGACTGAAGAAGAAGAAGAAGAGAGAGAAAAATGGGGAAAGCACCACCGTCGTCAACGGCCCAGGACGCGCTTGCCCTTTTCGATTCTCTTCGCTCTGCGTACTCCGCCACTCCCACCACTCTCAAGGTCTCCTTCTCTCTCTCTCTCTCTCTAACAATTCACAAACTGAAAGGAGAGAAACGCTTAACCCAAATTTTCATTTCTTTTTGTATGTGTTCAATTTTCAGATCATCGATCTCTATGTTGGGTTCGCCGTATCCACAGCTCTCATCCAGGTAATTTCATCTTCTCAATTTTAGTTTTGGGTGCCTAGAAAATTCGGAAAATTTTCATTTTTCAGAAATCACGATGCCCCCATATCGATGCAATCTTGAAGAAATTGAGTTTTGTTGGTACTGATCTGAAACTAGTTGAGTTCGAAGTCTCGGTTGACAAGCTATATCAAATGAGAAAAATGAATTACACTACTGACCAAAATATGATGTAGTCATTTCGTATCAAGCTGTTGAAATCTAAGTAAAACAAACATGTTCACAAGACATGGGGTTACTACGCAACATTGACTCTCTGACGGGACACATCTAATAGATTTTAGAATACGCGCATGTATGTGTGTATATATACTGGTGTGTTTGTGTGTGTAATTGCTTTGGCTAATCATTTGTGTTAAGGTAGTTGTAATTTTGCAAACACAAGTGTGATTCTTTAATTAAGGTATGCCTAACTATTTCTTTTTTACATAAAAATTTTCAACCAGGGAAAATTACTGTGTGCAAGCATGTTTGAGTATAAGTAATATTTTGTTGCCCTGATGTTAAGTACAATGTTATTTTAGCCGAACATATGTTCGAGGTTCCAGTGGTTGTCTCTACATGTCTGACAGAGACATGACCACCTTGTAGTGTCCATGTTTCATGGGTTTAGATGTATAAGAGTTCTTGTTTGGATAAATATCGTAGATCCATGCGACATCCCTGCTTCTAGAATTACAGGTCTGGACTGTTTGGCAACCCCATTTCGACAATGTTAGATTCACCATGTCCACCCTTTGCGTCTGTCACTTTAACATATGTTTCCTCGAATTCCTATTTTCTGATAATTTTATGATGCATTAGCTACTAAAAAACCAGAGCTTGAATGGTTGAAGTGAACGTCTGCGTTGGAACTCTATATCGTTCGTTTAATCTTCATGTGGTTATCTACAGGTAGTCTACATGGCTATTGTCGGGTCATTCCCATTCAACTCTTTTCTTTCAGGAGTGCTTTCTTGCATAGGGACAGCAGTCCTTGCTGGTAAGGGCAAATATGTAGTCTACTTCTTTTTCAGGTGAAAATTCATATTAGACATGGTCACATGAGAAGATTAACTCCAAACCTTATTACTTCTTTTGCAGTTTGTCTCCGTATTCAAGTGAACAAAGAAAACAAAGACTTTAAGGTAAAGTGTGATTCTTGTCCTTCTGTCCGATTCACAAATTGTTAGTTGTGACATGTTTGCATATTCTAGACCAGTTTCCTTTCTCATCATATTCCATCATCCTGATCAATGCGTGTAAAAACTGCAGGATTTAGCACCAGAACGGGCTTTTGCAGATTTTGTTCTTTGCAACTTGGTGCTGCATTTGGTGATCATGAATTTCCTTGGATAAGTTAGCATATTTGAGTCGTGTTTGATACTGTTTCCTTTAAAATCATGATTAGAATTTGATGTGACAACTCTTTTTAGAAAATTTTCTTTTATATTATAAACTTAATACAATAAGTACCACCTAAGATTTTTCCAATAAGTTATGCTGGTTCGTTTTACCACTTGAATTTGTTGTGCATTTCTTGTGCAAAAATTCTTGAGTGCTCCGGAATACAGGTACTCCGGATTTTTTAACTGTTGAATCTTGATTTTTATATTTTAAAACAAAAATCTAACGGTTAAAAAACCCGGAGTACCCCGTACCCTAGGGTATGCAAGAAAGACTCTTTCTTGTGGGGTGGACATGGCAATTTAGATTTCTCCCTTGTCCCTCGCCATGGCGGAAAGTTTCCCAAGACTTCAATTGAATAGTCTAGAATCATCATGTTCATCAGTTTCTTCCGTCTAGGGCATTGACTTTGGATAGCCAATCTCTGTGAATTTCTATCAAATATGTAAACACAAAATTTGGAATCCCTTTCATATCTGAAAACTTGCCGCGGCTGCACTCTAGGGAATAAAACTTGGGAGAACTCGCTTAATTAGTGTTGGTTGAGGCATTACTTAAACAAAGAAGGAACAAAAAAAGTTAATTAAATAAAAGTTGCAACGGTAATTAAAAAAATTAAGATACTTAAATCGTTCAGCGAAGCTTAAAGTACAAACAGGACACGAAACATCAGCCTCCCAAAGTTACACATTCAATCTTCAATAATATCACACGCACCATTTTTCTGCTCACTCGTAGGGGTCCGGAACCCACGAAGGAGGAGGGAATCGACTGAACATCTTCGCAATTGGGGGAAATTCCGCCCCCATCTGATCCCCCAATTATTGTTGAGACACACACACACACACAAAAGGGTAGTAAAATCAATTTTTTGAATTATAACAAAAGCAAATAAGAACAAGTTTCATCTTTCCAGCTTCAGGGAAGAAAGGCATCCTGGAATCTGGTTTAAATCTTGACTGCCCGATCAGATCGTAGATCCTGTGCGGCAAATACAGTTAAAGATTTAGTATGTAATCCATGGACATCAAGTCCCTGTCTTAATAGGTTTGTGAATTGAAACAAACAATATCTGCTAGAAAAGTTTCAATGATCAAATGAATAGAAGAAAGAATAAAGGAAAATTTACGCACCTTGAGGGAAATGAACTAGGACAAGCTTTCGTGAAATATCCCGAATGATGTTTGGTAATAATGGTTGAGCTTAGGGTTCTGTGCTTCAGTAATGGAGACACTAATCTAGTGAACCGCTTAGTTATATAAATTAAGATCTAGTTGTTTATCAATTACTTATGAATATAGTGGTACTTCTAATCACCACAGGGTGGCCCAGTGGTTGTAGCGAATTTCAAGCTAGTATTTCATACGGCTTGTCCTGGGTTCGATTCTTAGCATTGCCTCTGTGAGTCTTCCTGGCCCCCAGAAGGATAGACTGTTGTGGTTTGGCCACCAGTTGGGAGTCCCCTTTTTTAAAGGAAAAAAAATAATATAGTGTTACTTTTCTTTCCAGTATTGAAAGAGTTCCCAAATTCTACTAACAGCTTACTATAGACCATAGTACAGGCATATGGGACTTGTAGTTCAGTAGGCTAATAATATTTGTCGCTACACACAAGATCCTGCATACGACTTACCCTCCCAAATTAATATATACAACATAACCCATCGCTATTATTATTGTATTTTTATAGGCAGATATTTTACGATTAAAATGTACAGGAATTTGAGCTAATTGAGCTAGCTATAATTACGTATCGAACTCAACATAAATATTAAATTGTCCTCCCCTTCCCGTCCATGCCAGCCGAATCTCAGACCTTCCAAGAGGAATACCAGTACCATAATGTAGTACATCACTATTTGGTTTTATCTTGAAAAATTAATCTTTTAATTAAGCATTGTCCTTTAGAACCAACATTTCAATCATAACAATTGTTACGCTTAGGGGTGATGTTCATATGAAATACACAAAGAAAGGTATGTATATTAATCCACAAAAAACCTACTATTTAGTTTCTTTTATAATTAAGGACAGAGAAAAGGAATACATACAAGATTTTAATTTTCAAATGTTACATGAAATCTCTTATATCTCTGGGATTTGGACTTGGCCGTGGATCTGAATCTTGTGAATTCCATTCCTTCTCCTAAAGGTAAGGTCACATATTTGATTCCTTTCTTTTCCTTGAAAACTTGATCGAGAAATGGACCTCCATTAATATTGTTTACTACCACCATACTCCCATTTGGGTTGAGATTCATAATCTTCAAAATTTTCAAGCAATCTTCAAATTTGCAGTCCACAACCGCAAAATCAACATTCTTGAGCTGCTTCACCATTCTACAAGGATCAGTATCATAAACGTATTCAATGACGTCATCTAGACCATTTTCCACAATTAGGGTTTTGCCAACCTTCTCCATATGATCATGGCCGTCGCTATTAATGCACACGATCAGTCGGCCTCCACTTTGCTTTGCAGCCACCGCCAGCGAAACCGTCAGCGGTGTTACACCTTCAGATGTGAATTGCAGCATTAATCTTGCTCGCTTTCCAGCTGCTAAAGCTGATATAAATTCCATGCATTTTGGTTCTATAATACCACTACTACTTGTGTTTCCATGCACCAAGTCTTGATCATCCTGAAACTTGCACTGCATTAAGTGAATGTAACAGGATGGTATAAGCAATTGAATGTGAATTGCACCCTAAATTACTCAATCAGTTAGCAAGAAGGAAGTTAAGGTTCCATCATAAAACTATATTGTCAATTGGGAGTAGTCCAACTTGTTATAACCATTGCAAAGTTTATCTTTTTTCACCAATGTGTAATTTTTTTACTTTCACATTCTTACAGTCGAGAGATAACATATATTACATGTTATGTTGCTAGTCATATACATGACATGTTATATTGTCAAACAATCAATATTTTACGTAACGATCTATATATATCACATAATAACAATACATGATATCCTAACGAGAAAATATTTCACAAAAATAATGTCAAGTATTAGAAAATTACCAGCTGAAGAGTATCTAAGTAAGCTTTCAAGGCAGCTTGAGGAGACCATCCCATTGTAACGAATTGCTGGTGAGACTCTCAAAGGGTTCAACTTCAAATGGTTCAAGGAGATCTTATGAATGTTTTGGAGCCAAAGAGTTTATGGAGGCATATTTATAGATGGGGCTACTGATTTAATTAAAAGATATTTTATCCCAAAGGGTGGTGAGTTTTGACAATAACCCATTACTCAGTGACAAGTGGCACCATAAAGCATCTGAAATGCATGCATTAGGTGAAGTCGTGGCGGACTCTGAGAAATTTGATCACGTGACTAACTGGTTGAAAAGTAAGCAAAAAGCAAAGGAATGAAGAAGTTGCTTGTTTCGAAGACATATTGAACGTGGGAGGTAGGAGACACTTGACACGTATAGAGACCAATCACACTCAACTCAGCTATAACTTGCATGCATAGCAACCAACATACGGTATCGATTAAGCTATCCTGTTATAGTTCTTACTAAATTTGGTCAATATTTGCCACCCAATATTCTTTTAATCGAAATTGTCAACTCTCTTATATGATTATATCAAAGATACGTGGGCATCCTACAGAAATGTAGGCTATGTAGCGAATGACGAATTCATGGGTTTTCTTTTCAAGGGGTAAGCTTGTAAATTTTATCCAATATATTTTAAGAGTCAAATTTCAATAGTACGTATTATTGAATAATTTAAAAATATGTGGAATGGCGAATTCAGGGATTTCTTTTTCAAGGGGTCAACTGGTAAATTTTACCCAATATATTTTAAGGGTCAGACTTCAATGGTACGTATTGCTGAATGGTTTAAAATTAATTTGGGGCTCCCCGCAAATTAATCAGGGACCATTCAATGCCGGACCATTGGATGGTACGTACCACCCAAGATTTTTCCATATTTTAAACAAGAAAGATTTTTAAAATCTAAACTTCAAAGTATCACTCGACTTTTACTTTCACAATATAACGGGATGTACTTGTCACGGTATTTATAATGGAAGCCTCGGTGCACTCAAGAAATTGTAAACGGATATTTGATTCATATAATTTACACATTTTTTTGAAAATGGAGACATTCAAATATATTTGGGCAATAATGCGAATTTAGCCTGCCAACATATACAGTGAATGTTAGCTGCAACCCAATTGATTAAATTAACTTACTATTTTTCCTACCATTTTCCAAGGGCCTGCCATAAGAATTCAGAAAATGAAAAAGAATAAGAATTCACGAATATATTTTTATATATTCGTGCTCACACAAAATACATTGTCCCAGCAACAAGCGCGCGACAAATAACTCTCAACTGCATACTTCAGCTACTGAAGCATTTTCACAAGTAGTTCGAGGTCATATCTTGAGCCAAAACTACACAAGCAAGGGGTCAAGACCAGACTCTCTCATGGAAAATTTTGAACGTCAAGGGGTCAATTGACCCTATAACCCCATTGTGGATCCACCAGTAAATGTAGGTTTTGCTATAATCCACGTCCCGTCTGACAGTTCCCATCCAACCCTAGGAAGAGAAGGGATTGACTTTATTCATGGTAGATATTTTTATACGGCTTAGTCTACATTGTATTGTATATTTTTATAATCAACGTCTATACTATTAAGAACAAGGAGATGCATTAGTAGTTTCATATTTGTATCATTTTTTTACGTGAATCTTCAAATGATGAATAAAACAGGGTTCGAATGATTAAAATAATTGAAAAAAAAATGGAGCAAGAAAAAACAATTGTATACAAGTGGCTAGGAGCATGAAAAAGATGGGAATGTTGTGCAGCGGCAAAGAGAAAAGAGTAATACAAATCTAAAAAAATAAGACCTTCTAGATTACATAGGAATGTTAAATACAATCTACTAGAGATTTACACAACCACACATTTGATATAATTAATATCCCAACACTCCCCCTTGAGTGTGTAAATACTCAAGTAGTCGTCGCATCGGATCTTCATGGATGATGTAGAAGCAGTTGTTGAAGTCGTCTCGTCTAGTCAGCACAATTAGAGAATGCGAGTCTCAAAACAAATGGAAGAATGCATATAGAAGTAAACCTCACAAAACCTGGCTATGGTAAAACTCAAGGTAGGACAAAACTCATAGTCTAAGGATAAAGGTGAGAAATGCATAAATCAAAACTAAACGCCTTCAGAACACAAGTAGAACACACACAAGGGTATGGTCAACCCAGAGTAGGTGCCACATCAAAATCTTGTCATGTAACAAAAACCCAATGAGACAAAATGGTCCTGGTCGTAGGGAAAAGAGTACATTAAGGTCAAATGAGTGTATTTTTGGATACTCTGCCTGAGTTTGACAAAACTTCCAAACGAGAACTACTAGCATTGCAAATCAGACAATTTACGCATACCAATTCCTTGAACGAGCTTCTGAAAAGTAAACTTGTAGTGACTTCGTGAAAAGGTCGGAACAATTGCCTTGGGATCGAATCTACTTGACTTCAATCTTCTGATGCTTTTGTTGCTGATGTGAGAAGAAGAACTTTCGAGCAATATGTTTGGTGTTGTCTTCTTTGATTTATCTTTTCTTACATGCGGCGTTGTTTTCAAAAATCGTTGTCCGGACATCAATGACGGAAGAAAGTCCTTAAGTACTTTGAATATGCTCAATGACGGCTATCAACCAGAAGCATTCACGAGAATCTTCGTGAAAGGCGAGAATCTTTGTGAAAGGCGAGAATCTCAGCATAGTTTGAATAAATCGCAACTAAGGTCTGTTTGGTTGACCTCCAAGACATTACGATGTCTCCAACAGTAAAGACAAAATCCGTTTGAGAACGTGCCTTGTGCGAGTCAGATAAATAACCAGCGTCAACATAACAAACAAGGCAAGCATCATTCAAAAGAACAAGGGGATGTGATTTATTCTGAGTTGCATATGGATAGAATAAGCCCAAATCAGTAGTACCTTTAAAGTAACGAAAGATGTCTTTAACACCATTCCGGTGTTTGTGTGTTGGCACGTTGCTATATCTTGCCAAACAATTAACAGTGAAAGAGATGTCAAGTCTGGTGCACTAAGCTAAGTACAATAAAACGCCAATTGCACTCAGATATGGAACTTCAAGCTCCAAAACCTCTTCATCATTGTCTTTAGGACGGAAAGGGTCTTGTTTTGCATCTAGCGTTTAGACGAGCATATGAGTATTCGAAGGCTTCGCTCTATCCTCGTTAAAGCTTTGAAACACCTTCTGGGTGTAGTTCGATTGATGGAACAAAATACCATCTCGAGTTTTCCCAAGATCTTTCATCTCAAATTCTGACTTTAGGTGCGAGGCAGTTTTCTCAAGCTCTTCGGGAGTCCCAATGAGATTCATGTCATAAACATAAATTGCAACTATTGCAAAATCAAAATGTGACTTCTTGATAAACATGCATGAGCATAATTCATTATTCACATATTCCTGACCAATCAAATAATCACTTAGATGGTTATACCACATCTGTCTGAATTGTTTCAATTCGTAGAGTGAACACCTCAATCTAATCGAGAGGGTATTCCGTGGTCTAGAACTATTTGATCCAGTCAATGTAAGTCCTTCAGAAACTTTCATGTAGATTTTCGTATTAAGATCCCCATAGAGATATGCGGTAACCACGTTCATAAGCAGCATATTTAATTTACTAGCAAAATGATAAGACAGCGGAACGTTATGACGTCCATTACGGGGGAATATATCTCCTCGTAATCAATCCCAAACCGTTGAAAGAATCCTTGTGCCACGAGGTGTGCCTTATATCGCATTATTTCATTCTTCTCATTACGCTTCCTTACGAAAACCCACTTGTAGCCAACGGGATCCACATTTGGAGATGTAGGAATTATGGGCCTAAACACTTTACGTTGAAGATTTCAACTTATCCTCAAGCGTCAAAAAGGTTCTCTCGAACAGTTCATCTGTTGATGTAGATGAGTTGTGTCGTAGAGTAGCGTTGAACCTAAAGCGTTTTAAAGTGTTTTTAAAAAGTTCAAGATAAGTTTGGTCGCAATCAGAAATGAAAGTGATAGTGACTTCAGGTAGTTGGACAATTTCTCTGATGAAGAATTCTGCCAAGCGGTTCAAAGTGTAATACTCACGAACTAGCAAGAAGTGTGCCGACTCAGTGAGTCAGTCAACGATCACCCAAATGCAGTCAAAGCCTCCACGTGCGCAAAGCAACTTGTACAAGAAGTTCATGGTGATATCTTCCCACTCCCAAACGAGAATAAGAAGTGGTTGAGACAATTGGGTGAAGGGAAAAATTGTGGGATGACCGAGTTCATTAAGCAACATCATT